>SJYC01136225.1:0-107638 GCA_006408675.1 Madoqua kirkii
AAGAAAGAAACTCCCTTTACCTCACATCCCCATCTCTTGTCCCATTTCTCAACTCTTTTACAGCAAAATTTTTCAAAAGTGTGGTCTCTCCTCCGGGTTTCCATGTCTTTCCTTCTCATTTATTCCTGAGCTCGTTCTGGTCATAACATTGCTCCCCACTGAAACAGTGTCTTGGTCCTGAAGACTCTGCATCCCTAAATCAGGTTGGCTCCATCCTCACCCTGTCTGTCCCTTTCAGTGCTTGTCTGCCCCCAGTGGGCTGCATGCTCTTCTTCCAGACACTTTACCTGCCCTCCAGAGCACCACCCTCCCCGGCTCCCTTCCCTCAGGAGCTCCTCCTTCTTGGTCGCCTTTGCTGGACCCTCCTCATCTTCCTCAGTTCTCTTAGAGACCCTGGGTTCAGTCATCAGATCTTTTCTCTTCTCTCAACTCTAATCACTCCATAGATGCTTTAGGTCAGTCTCCACGCTTTAAACACCATCTATGTGCTGCTGACTTCCAAATTTGTGTCTCCAACTAGGACCTCTCATCCTTATGAGCCATGGACTTCTACGTCCAAACTATTAACAGCCATCTCAGATATCTTGGCATCCAGAATTGAAGCCCTATTCCCACCTCCCAAAATCTATTTCTTGCCAAGTTTCTCTGTCATCTTCAGAAATGGAAACTCCATCCTGCCAGAGCTCAGATCAAAAGTCTTGGATTAATCTTGAATCCTGTCCAGGGATGTTGATTTATTCAGCCTCCCCGGATGTGGAAGAGGAAGATTGGTGCAGTTCTTTGATCTCTCTGTTTCTCTCTCTTTTTGTTTACATATCTGCCACCCAGACTAGAAAGCAAATCCAGTACCTACCACAGAGTTGTGGTATGCTAGAAGTGCCTCATAAGTGTATTTGGTCCTTTTGAAACCAAAGGGGCAGAGAGGAGATCACAAGATATAGGACTTTCACCTTATGAAAGAGCTGATTGTTAAAATCTTCTGAAACAAAATCTGTTTTTTAATATTTATTTTTATTTGCTTATTTGGCTGTGCCAGGTCTTAGCTGGTTTCCCAGGTGGCTCAATGGTAAAGAATCTGCCTGCCAGTGCAGGAGATGCGGATTCGATTTCTCAGTATGGAAGGTCCCCGAGGAGGCCATCACAATCCACTCCAGTATTCTTGCCTGGAAAAGTCCAAGGACAGAGGAGCCTGGTGGGCTACAGTTCATGGGGTCACAAAGAGTCAGACACAACTGAGCATCCGTGGTCTTAGCTGTGGCACGTGGGATCTAGTTCCCTGACCAGGGCTGGAACCCTGACCCCCTGCATTGGGAGGGTGAACGCTTAGCCCCTTGATCTCCATGAAACCAAATGGCTACATCTCCTGCAGTATGAACTGTGTCGTCTCAGCTCTGTGCAGTCACAGTTATCAAACTGCCACTTACTGAGTCATTTAAGTAGATAAAGAATGAGCTCCACCCTACACAGGTCAGTTATTTTCTCCCTAAGACTTCAGATCCAATTCCTTTTGAACTCACATATCTTTTTTGAGCAGCTACGACATGCCAGACTTGACATGCTGGGGACAGAGAACTCACATCCCTCACCCTTTTGTCTCAGGGAGCCTGGGACGCTGTCCCAGCAGAAGGATGGTGCTTCTCTTCTGAGAATAGTTCCTTGGAAATGATTTGTTTTTATGCAGTTCAGAGAGCATCTCTCCAAAACCCCAAATAAGCACAATTCTTTGCTGAGTTTCTGTAAATGGGGCCAGCACTGCCTTGTTAGTCAGGATTTGACCTTATTAAGCTGGGTACCTGGTAGTTTTATTATTATTGTTGTTACAGCAGAACTGACTCACAGGGAATGCTTTCTTCCATGTGACGCTGATCTCTTAAAGCTCAAGTCTAACACACAGGTGCCTGACATAACATAATGACAAGCTTTGCCTTCCCATGGTCACTGCTGCTGCTGCTGCTAAATCGCTTCAGTCACGTCTGACTCTGTGAGACCCTATGGACTGTAGCCTGCAAGCCTCCTCTGTCCCTGGGATTCTCTAGGCAAGAGTACTGGAGTGGGTTGCTATGCCCTCCTCCAGAGGATCTTCCCAACCCAGGGATTGAACCCAGGTCTCCTGCACTGCAGGCAGATTCTTTACCACTGAGCCACCAGGGAAGCCCTTTGTCACTAGTCACCATCAAATCCAGGCTGCTCACGACTCCATAGAAATCAGAGAGATAACCCCCCTCCCCTCCTACACTGTACATCACTGGTCCAGCTTGGTTTAAAGGTGTCAACCCATTCTCATTCTCTCACGAACTCGAATTTATTACCACTCACATCTCAAAGTAAAATTCAAAATTCCAAGTTTATCATGATCTTTATCAACATCCCAATTATTTTAGCTAAACCTATCTACCCACCATGTCTGCGCTCAAATCCTGAAATTTGAAAAAGGAATACCATTCAGTGTATTAACTCCGTGTGTTCATTGTTTATTCACTCATTCATCATTTACGTGCCAGGCACATTACACACAGTCAAGCAGGCAGGCAGACATGAGAAGTAAGAATCGCGATGCTGATGACAAACACCAGCATGGAGACGATACCAAGGTCAGCAGAACATCTGCTGTTTTGTGCCACATTTTTCTCTCTATTTGACATAGTAAAAGCCGAGCTCTATAGAGCACTTAGTTTTATGCCAGGGACTGTGCACAATTTAATTTTCCCCAGAACTGAATGTGATAGCCACTTACCATCTTTTTGCCTCAATTTCCTCATCTAGAAAGATTATTGAAGAGTTCTTAACTTGCTCAGCATAAACACCACACAATTTTCTTTCTTCAGTAACAGTAGGCAACTATACTTTGCCACTTATAGACATTTCACTGTTTGTTTTCTCTAGTTGAACTTGAGGTTATTTATTTTAAAATGCCAGCTTCAAAGTTCTTCTCCTGCTGGCTCTCCAGGGCTGACTGCATGTATGGCTCCTAGGGTTTGGGGCCATGGGCTGGGATGGGTCAGAATCTGCTTTCTCATCACCCACCCTCTGATGTGTCTTCCAGGCAGGAAGAAGGAAGGAGGAGCGCCCCTCCTAGCTAACACCCGTTGGGAGACTGTTGTCTATTCCAACCACTAAATGCCAATCCAGCTCCCTCTAGACATGGGCAGGGAAGGGGCGCCATACAAGCCCTGCTGACAAACCTCTTATCTCATGCAACTCCTTAGACATCACGTGGTCACTTCTGAGATTTTTCTGGCAGAAACCTTGCTGCATTCCTCTTTGCCCCTTTCTGAGGAAGCACCCACGGAACCAAAGCTCCCATCTCATCCCTCCCAATTGTGGAGTTTGGGGGATACGTGCTGTCCTCTCTCCACCGGACTGTGCCTTCTGGCATTCCGGTGCCCTGATGAATTGGAGGAGCAGGCACATAAACCCATGCTGGGCTGTGCGGTGACCAAATCGTGAGGTCTGGCATGGTCTCTGATAGAGTATTGTTTGTGTTTTAGGCAAGCGAGGATTCCCTAAGAATTTTGGACATGGAGATGGCATGATTAGATCTGTATTTTATTACAGACACTCTCAGAGCACAGTAGAGAATAGCAGAAGTGTGAGACAAGCAGCAGGCACACTAGGAAGGAGCCGACGGCATGCTTTCTAGCTTGAGATGTTTGCAAACATGGCCAGTCTTGATCAGTCTTTCTTGCTTTATGACATGGTCTAAAAGCACTTGAACAAGCCTTGGGCAAGTTGATCTCGTCTGCCTATGGGTGGCTGTAATGGGTTGAATGTGCCCCATGAAGAGATATGTTGCAGTCTTAGCTTTGAATGTGAAGCCTTATTTGGAGATAAGGTCTTTATAGATGTGATCAAGTCAAGGTCATTAGTATT
Organism: Madoqua kirkii; assembly: GCA_006408675.1. NCBI lineage: Eukaryota > Metazoa > Chordata > Mammalia > Artiodactyla > Bovidae > Madoqua > Madoqua kirkii. Next base: position 3,871 of record SJYC01136225.1, read on the forward strand.
AGACTGAGCCCTAAATTCAGTGACTGGTGACCTTGTAAGGACAAGTAGAATTGAAGACACAGATACGCACACAGAACAGAAGGCCATGAAAAGAGAGAGGCAGGTTGGAGTGATGAGCTACAAGGCAAGGAACTCCAAGGACTCCTGGTAACCATTAGACACTGGCAAAGCCAGGAAGGATTCTTCCAGAGTCTCAGAGACAGTGTGGGCCTAGTGATGCCTTAATTTCTAGAACTGTGAGACAATAAATTTTCATTGTTTTAAGCCACCAAGTTTGTGACATCCCTATGAAACAAATGCAAGGGCAAAATAATGACAAAGCATTAGAGTCATCTAGACCTATCAGATGAGGAAGCTGAGGCCCAGAAACCTGACCTGGCTTTCAAATGTCCACAGAGAGTGCATGGCAAGGATGGTGTACTGGAAGGAACCAGCGTTGTCCACCCCAGCTGTCATTTCTGACACTTTTGTGGCTGCCCACTTTCGACTTCAGGTCCTCTGCTCCTGCCCAAATGCATACCATACTTATATAGTCAGCACAGGCTGCTATAGCAAATTACCATAGACTGGGTTTATTTTATTTTAAATAATAAAAATTTATCTTCTCACAGTTTGGAGCTGGAAAGCCTGAGATCAAGGTTCCAGCAGAGTTGGGTGAGTTGATGGAGTCTCTCTTCCTGGCTGGCAGACAGCTGCCTTCTCACTGTGTCTTCACTTGGCCTCTCCTCAGTGTGTGCAGAGGGGCTGGCCTCTATCTTCCTCTTTGGCCACAGACTATCAGAATAGGGCCCCACCCTCATCCAACCTAGTTTCCTCCTTGTTCTAGGCTGTATCTCCAAATAAAGTCACACTGGGAGACAAGGCTTCACTGTGAATTTGGGGGGCTTCTTGTTCAATCTGCTACAAAGTACCATAGGCTAGGTAGCTTATGAACAACAGATATTTATTTTCTCTTAGTTCTGGAGCCTGGAAGCCTGAGAAGGGTCTGCTGACAAGGCTGAGTTCTGGTGAGAGCCCTCCTCTGACTTCTCGTTGTATCTGAACATGGCCAAGAGCAGAGTGAAGCAGGCTTTCTGGGGACCCTTATAAAGGCACTAGGCTCACCCACCAGGCTCTTCAAATCTTGAAATGAAAGATATCAGATGAGGAAGCTGAGGCCCAGAAACCTGACCTGGCTTTCAAATGTCCACAGAGAGTGCATAGCAAGGATGGTGTACTGGAAGGAACCAGCATTGTCCACCCCAGCTGTCATTTCTGACACTTTTGTGGCTGCTCACTTTCGACTTCAGGTCCTCTGCTCCTGCCCAAATGCATACCATACTTATATAGTCAGCACAGGCTGCTATAGCAAAATACCATAGGCTGGGTTTATTTTATTTTAAATAATAAAAATTTATCTTCTCACAGTTTGGAGCTGGAAAGCCTGAGATCAAGGTTCCAGCAGAGTTGGGTGAGTTGATGGAGTCTCTCTTCCTGGCTGGCAGACAGCTGCCTTCTCACTGTGTCTTCACTTGGCCTCTCCTCAGTGTGTGCAGAGGGGCTGGCCTCTATCTTCCTCTTTGGCCACAGACTATCAGATTAGGGCCCCACCCTCATCCAACCTAGTTTCCTCCTTGTTCTAGGCTGTATCTCCAAATAAAGTCACACTGGGAGACAAGGCTTCACTGTGAATTTGGGGGGCTTCTTGTTCAATCTGCTACAAAGTACCATAGGCTAGGTAGCTTATGAACAACAGATATTTATTTTCTCTTAGTTCTGGAGCCTGGAAGCCTGAGAAGGGTCTGCTGACAAGGCTGAGTTCTGGTGAGAGCCCTCCTCTGACTTCTCGTTGTATCTGAACATGGCCAAGAGCAGAGTGAAGCAGGCTTTCTGGGGACCCTTATAAAGGCACTAGGCTCACCCACCAGGCTCTTCAAATCTTGAAATGAAAGTATTACTCGATCAATCATGTCACACTCTTTGCAATCCTACAGACTGTAGCCTGCCAGGCTCCTCGGTCCATGGAATGCTCCAGACAAGACTACTGGAATGGGTAGCCATTCCCTTCTCCAGAGGATCTTCCTGACCCAGGGATAAAACCTGGATCTCCTATAGAATTGCAGGCAGATTCTTTACCATCTGAACCACCTAATAGCTTCCAAAGGCCCCACCTCCTAAGATCATTACATTGGGATATGGGGTTTCAGTATATGGATTTGAGGGGGACACAAATATTTAACCCATAACAGGGAGACATACTTCACTCCATAACAATACTTAAGGCAAGTTTAAGTCATTTTCATGTGTCTCTTTCCTACTACCAGATTGCATGCTCCTTAAAGAAAGAAACCTTGGATTTTTACTAACTTGCCTTTTTTATACCCATTATAATACGTGGTCCTGGGTGAGCACTCAAAGAAAATTCAATGACCTGATTAACTGAGTCATTTCTTTGCAGACTACCCAAATGTCTCAACTCTGCGGTCAGTTCCCACCCTGTACAAATAGATATGTGGAAACATATGTTGCAAAGTTGCCCTCTGTTAATGAGTATTTTATGAAAAGAAAATATTTCATGTCCAAATAAGTTTATGGAGGTGCTAAATCGTAAAGAGATAACCCTTTTCCTTTCTGTCAGGACTGCAAGGAGCTTTTACATGCTAATACTCGACTCTCCAAAATGAGTGTTGATAGAAATTGCTCTTCCATCAGACTCACCCAACACCTGACTTGCACTGGGTGTCCCTCAGTTTCAGCTGTAGGATATTTTGGACTCCTAGTGGATTTCCATTTTGTTTTTAAGCAGAACATGAGCCAGAGTCATCCTCTCGTGAGCTGTAGGTCTGTACCAGCAGACCTGGAGATGCTGACAGGGTCCTAAATGTCACCACCTGCATATGAAAATCCCCCACTTCTCTCCATGCTACAGGTATGGTATCTTTGACCAGAGCCCTTTCCCGAGGCGAACAGGCACAGGAAGCAGATCACCGTGGTGGGTCATGGCGGTCACCTAGGAGGCCTTGCATTCTGAATGCAGGCCCAAATAAATGAGACTCCCGTGCAGCCTAGCTGAGCAGGGGGCCCCTCTTGCCAGGGTGGTGACCTGGGGGACATGGACACGTTTGGAGCTCACCCCCTGCCCCTGCCAATGTAGAGAAGAGGAAACAGGGCCCAGAGAGATGCTGTGACTTTTCCAACATCAGAGTCGGTGTTTTTTTCTTTTCTAACAACTATTTTTAAAAATAAAAAAAATGCATAGTTTAAAGAATCATCACTTCAGAAGTTTGTTACTTACACAGCAATCTCTTACCTCCCATTTACTGATTCCCAGAAAGCCAATGCTTTTCTCTTAAGTCTTGTCCTCTGTTAAAACTGTAACCCAACCACCAATCATTATAGGGTGCTGTATTTTTTCTAATTGCTTCAGAAATAAGTAGATCCTGTCGAGGGAGTTAGCTCAGGGGCGGGGAAGAAGGGGAGGGACAAAGGCTGTCCTCACTGCCGCTGAGACAGCCAGAGGTCCCAGGGAGAAGCAGAGAACCTGTGCTTTCTTTTCCAAGTTCTCAACAGTATTCATTCCTGCCTTTCACTGGCTCCTGAAGGTCCGCTGAATAGCTGGGCTGGGCGTCCCCTACGGGCTTTGGGAGAAAATCTTCCCTTCCCTGGGAAGAGACCACCGATCCCCATTTCTGAAGCTCCCGCAGAGAGGAAAGTTCACAGCTACCCTGGAGAGGGAGCCGCAGACACCTCCCACCTTCTCTCAGGGCTTCTCCATTCCCAGCATTCAGCCTACAACGGCGAGCCCCTTGGCCCCCATTTGGGGATATTGTCATTATACAGGGGACTCTACCGTGGGGATGCAAGATGACAAACAACACTTGGTCCCCTGCTTGGACCAGCTCTCCATCCCGTGGAAGAGATCGAGAAAGTGTGGTGAAACATGTTCTTCCCCATCCACCCTACAAAGCATCCATGCCCTTTTCCTAACAGCACCCTGATTTCCTTCAGATTTGGGAAAATGTAGGTGGAGGGACCTCCACCATGGACCTCCCCTCCTAAAAGAGGAATCAGACAGTTCTCCCTTGCTACCCAAAGTCACAGGGGCCAGGCAGGACCGAGCCCAGGGAATGAATGCTTTCCCCTACTTCCGAGTCTTGAGTGTCCCAAGGAGCCACCATAGGGTCCCTCCGCCCCATGGTGACATTCTGAGTGCCCAGTCCTGATAAAAGACGACTCCCTGGCTCTCCTTTCCCAGGCCCCTGGGTCCCCCTGGCCTCCTGTCTTCTTTGTAGCCAGTGCTCCAACAGTCCTGCTCATTCTATGAGTGTGTCACCTGCTGCCCAACAAACTCCTCCTCCACCACCCTCCGGCTACTCAGAATCACTTCCTCTTGTTTGCATTCAAGGAACCCTAAAGGATTAAAAAATAAAATAAAAAGAGGCATAGACAACCCTCAGTTCAATTCAGTTCAGTCGCTCAGTCGTGTTTGACTCTTTGCAGCCCCATGGACCGCATCATATCAGGCCTCCCTGTCCATCACCAGCTTCCAGAGATTACCCACACTCATGTCCTTTGAGTTGATGATGCTGTCCATCCATCTCATCCTCTGTCGATAACCCTCAGCAGGTATGTATGTGCTCATGTCATCCCCAAGGGGAGGGAAAAGGCATACAGGAGACAGCGGGGACCGTGTGCACAGAGACCCAGGACACCTGCGATGGTCCCTGCAGCCGGCCACGGCCCACCCATGCTGCTGCTTGCGTGTGCCAGCCACAGTAAGGTGACCCCACTGAGCTTCCTCCCAGAATTGAGAGCTGAGCCGGTGGAGGCAACCACCCCCTCCTTCCATGTCTGAGCAAGGGTCCTTGGGGAGAGAGTGGGGTTCTTAGTGGTGACAGCAAAGCCAGGTCAAGGAAGGCATGGCTGGCAGCTTTGCATCCCCCAAGCTGTCTCTCCTGAGTGCCCAGGCGCAAACCTTCCACTGAGCACGCCTTGAGGCCATGGCCACTTTGAGTTTGGGCACCTTCCATACCTTCACCTCAACCTTAGCTTGCTGAAAAGCTCCCCTTTTCACGTTCCATTCTCTGTTTCCCACCGGGCCACATCGGCCCATATGTCAGTTTTATTGCTTTCATGGGGATGGTGCTTGTAATGTTCTGGATCAGTAATTTCCATAGAGATGCTAGGAAAACAACAAATGCAAGTGAACTAAGTCTGACAAAAAGCTGGCCAAACAAAGGGAAGCGGGCCGATCGCATATTACAGTCCTCAGGCCCCAAACTCTCAACTTGTCTGGTGCCCCCCAGAGTCAGGGACAAAGGCAGATAAGCCTGATGTTCCTGCGTGCCTGCCTCCTATTTAATGAGGGCATTGGAAATGAGGTCTGGGAACCACTGGTTCAAGATTTCAGCTGCTGGCTCCCAGACAAGGAAGGATCTTGGGGGAAAACATTATAATGCAATTGTGATGAAAATCTCTTTTCAATAGAAGATTTGCAGAACATTAAACACTATCCACAGACATTTTCAGAGAGTCCCTAGTGGCTGAGGACTAAAGCCTTTTGAATCTGAGTTTTCCGCCATCCTCCACCCCCTGGGTCTACTTGAAACATCTCCTTCCACTTGGGATGCTGCGTTTGAGGTTTGGCAACGAGGTGGCATTTCCTTAAAAGGGAAAGAAAAAATACTTATTTGGGGGTTATGGCTCAGGTAGCCTGTGTTCCCAGAGGAAACGTAAGTCTTTGCAAGGAATGTTTGCTTCATTCAGTATAAATAATGTTGATTTGTTTATGTATTAACCCCTGTTTGGTGATAAATGAGCAAAAATATATCTTCCGAGACTCAGAGCACACTGGATGCTTTTTAGTGGGCCAGGCTGAAGTAAATAAAGATGAAAAGGAGAGAAGCACTGTGACTCCAATGAAATACAGTCTCCTTAGTCAATCTGAAGTTTGGATGACCCAGGCTGTTTTTAGGGAAAATATTATCTTTTTCACTGGTATTTTTCTTTCTTTCTTTTTCTATTTGCACATCATGACTCCTGGAAATTTTAAATTACTTTTTCATGTTTGGAAAAGTAAGTAATTATATAATTTAGTTTGGACATTGAATGATGCGGTAGGATTGATGATTTGGTGATTCCCTGATTTGATGGGAAAACCAGCTCAGGGACACACTAGAGGACCTTAAGAAAGCTGTTTGCCCTGTAATCCTTAGTTACTGCAGGGGTGACATCCAGAGAGAATACTCACCTCACCTCCCAGGGCTGTTATGCAAATCAAAGCAGATAAGGACTTGCAAAGCATGTCACAGTTCTAAGAGGGAAGGAACAGGAAGTCCAGGCTTGTTGTGCGCCCAGTGCGCACCAGGGACTTTGCAAAATGACTCTGACACTGAGCCTATTACTCTTCCAATCTTGCCACTCCCACCCCAATCCTTCCACCAGTGGCAGGCAACATGACGTAAATCAGATCGTGTCGTTCTCAGTTTGAGAAGACTGTGCAGTAAGTCCCCTACATACGAATGATTCCATTCCTAGAGCACATTCATGAGACCAGCAAAGTCAGCCTGGATACCCAAGTAACCCAATCGGCCATGTAGTACTGTACTGTAATAGATTTATAATACTTTTCACACAAATACGTTAAAAACAAACACACAAAATAAAGGAAATATTCTTAGAGTATACTTGAAAAGTAAAGTGGTACACGACAACAGCTGGCACACAGGGGCTGTCCTTGAGCGAACAGGCAAGAAGAGCTACTGACTGGAGGAGGGAGAAGAAATGAGACGTGGGAGAGCCGAAGGATCCTCAGCAATAGAAGATGGAGGGCAAAGTGCAGTTTCGCTCACACTTGACATCAGTGGCCTAAGTTCTAGTTCCTTGCTGGAACCAGATCTACGTTGGCATCTTTGGAAGTTTGCAACTTGAAGGTTCATGTGTAGGGGACTTACTATATAGCACAGGGAACTGTATTCAGTATCTTGTAATAACCCATAATGGAAAAGAATTGAAAAAAGAATACATATGTATATACATATTTTAACGTGTATATGGGTATAAGTGTGTCACTTTGCTGCACACTTGAAACTCATACAATATTGTAGCTCAACTATGAGGTGAGGTGAGGTGAAGTCGCTCAGTCATGTCCGACTCTTTGCGACCCCGTGGACTGTAACCTACTAGGCTTCTCTGTCCATGGGATTCTCCAGGCAAGAATACTAGAGTGGATTGCCATTTCCTTCTCCAGGGGAACTTCCCGACCCAGGGATCGAACCCAGGTCTCCCGCATTGGAGGCAGCCGCTTTAACCTCTGAGCCACCAGGGAAGCTATACTTTACTTAAAAAAAGAAAGAGTAGCAGGCAAACTCCATGCAAGGGCCAGAGAGGCCCTGGGTGGTCCTCCGCCTCCTCCAGGCGCAGCGCCCACCATCCCCTCGCTGTAGTCACGCTGGCTCCCTGCACCCTTTGGCCACGCCCAGCTCCTCTCTGTCTCAGGGCCCTGGCACATGTCAAGCTCTCTTTCTGGGAAGCTCTTCTCCTTTCTTCACCTGGTCAATCTTTTCCATCCTTTTCAGTTTACATGTTCCTTCTTCCCTCTCAGCCAGGGCTACTGTATTGACCAGATAGATTATAGAAGACAAAACTCCAGTGGACGCTGTTCACGGAGACCACAGTTTGCACAATAAGAAAGCACATGGGGACCTCAACCTCCTTCCCTAGTTCCATGATACCCTTGATTTGCACTGGGCACCTTCTCCTTCATAGCAACTTTCACATTTATCCTCATTTATTTGTTAAATGTCCATCTTCTCCGCTAGACCAGCAGGATAAGGGCCATGGCTCTCGTATTTTATTTCTTTATTTTTTTCCAGAATCTTCAGTACCTAGAAGAGTGCCTGAACACAGAAGGCAGCCAATAAATGTGTTTGGACTGACTTTCTCTGAAGTATGTCGAAGCCACGTGGTGTCAATTCAATGGCACTGAGTGAGCATGAGCGTTGAGGCTTAACAAGCACCTCCTCAGCCCAGTGCCGGCATGGACCTGAAAGCTGAGAGATCCATAAAAGCCCAGGGCCTAGTTCACAGGACTCCAGAGGAAGAAGAGCTCCAAGGCAGCTGGGAAAACCGAGCCCTGCCTTATGCCGCTAAGAGACACATCTCTGCCTGCTAGAAGGATTTAGTTTCTCTCTCCAGAAATGAATTATTGCAAGGAAACTAAATGACAGCAGAGCCTGAAGTTCTAAAGATTCTGAATTTCGATCCTTCCCTCTCACCGGCGAGCTGGTAATTACAACGAATGATTATAAAATGTGCTGTCCTTCATCCTTGCTAAGATATTTTTAAATGAAGCAAAGTCCTTTATGAGCTCTAAAGAATGACTGCACTCTAAAGGGTGACTTTAACAACGGGATGTAGCGGTTGATCATAAACCTCTTCAAGAACGGGGTCACCATTGCTTTCTTCTCACCCACTTCTTAGGATGCAGTTTATCTTTAGTCATAACTTGTTGATTAGCCACTCACAAAAGCCTTAGGAGCAGAAGATAATGCCCACTCTGTATTTCACACGATATTAAAATAAATAACACTAGCACATTCGTGGAGAAGGCAATGGCACCTCACTCCAGTACTCTTGCCTGGAAAAACCCATGGACGGAGGAGCCTGGTAGGCTGCAGTCCATGGGGTCGAGAAGAGTCGGACATGACTGAGCGACTTCACTTTCATGCATTGGAGGAGGAAACGGCAACCCACTCCAGTGTTCTCGCCTGGAGAATCCCAGGGATGGGGGAGCCTGGTGGGCTGCCGTCTATGGGGTCGCACAGAGTCGGACACAACTGAAGCGACTTAGCAGCAGCAGCAGCAGCAGCAGCATATTCAGGGCTGAGGTTTTGTGAGCCCTCACATATTCGCTGATTCTTGGAGCAAGCATTCATAAATATCTTCTCTGCACCAGGGCTGTGTTATTTGTTAGAAGACATGTGTTTCCTGCCTTGGAAAACCTGGCCAGCTAGGGCAAGGGGTTGGGTAAGAGAGACCCAGTGTGCAACTAGAGGAAGTCCCTCTGATGGAGGTACCAATAGCAAACCTGGCTGGCACACCAGGAGGCTGATCAACCTCCTGAGGGAGGAGAAGATTCTCAGGGACGCCTCTTGCAAGGCCACCCTGGATCTGGCACGTCTCAGAGAAACATCCATAAGAGAGAGGAGGGACGGGAGGCTTCTGGAGCTATTCCTAGGCAGTGGGAACTGACTGGATCCCTTCCATCCTTTAGTTATCTGCTTCAAAGCTCTGAGCTTCCTGTCATCAGCCCTGGAAGAAGGACAAATGGGGGGAATGTTGGCAGAGCACTGGCCCTTCCTGGCCTCAATGGCCCCTTCCTCCCAGCTGGGCTTGTTGGTAGGAGGCCTGGGGACAACCACATGATTCCAAATTCTCACTGAACGTGTAGAGAGCACTGAGCTTGGTGTGTTCTACTTCGATTTTTATAAACTTGTATGTTTCAGAAGAAATGTCAGTCTTGGGTTTCTGACTGGTTTACATTCCTCAAAATGTCATTTTCTAGCCAAGACACCAGAAGCCTCTATAAACCCTTTTTTGAAATTCTCCCCAAAAGCTGGAATTTTTTTTCATCTCCAATGTCGAGAGTGTGGTCATCAAATCTGAATCTGAAAAAGGAGAGTTTGAGTTAGACCACCGCTTCCCACTTCTGACACCTGGGCTTTCCCGGGGCTGCTGGGAGAAGTGTGGAAGGTGGGAGGGGCCTGGAGAGGGCAGGAGGGGCCACGGACGGTGACTTTGAGATGAGGGTGCTCTGTTGCTATCACCACACGTGGTCAGGCAGGGACTAGATTTGCCAACCTACTGAAGCTCCACGGAGCTTTGGAGGGGCAAATAATTTAATAAGATGTCTAGTTTAAAAGACAAGATCGAAGGAAACAAATGAGCTCACTCAACACTCCATGTCAAAAATGTGCAGACACTCAGGGATGAAGGGGAAATACAGGAGGAAAGATGAGCATGTAGAGGTGGCCAGAAAGCTGAGAAACAGGATTGCCTGATGTTGTGATGTGATGTGTCTCTTTTGAGCTACAATGGAATTCCCTTCGTCCTCCCCAGTCTTCAGTAAAGTCACCTACACTCACAAGCGCCTGTGTAAGATGTCTGTTTGGGGGAAGCTAATCATGGAAAAAGCAAGAGAGTTCCAGAAAAACATCTATTTCTGCTTTATTGACTATGTCAAAGCCTTTGACTGTGTGGATCACAAGAAACTGTGGAAAATTCTTCAAGAAATGGGAATACCAGACCACCTGACCTGCCTCTTGAGAAATCTGTATGCAGGTCAGGAAGCAACAGTTAGAACTGGACATGGAACAACAGACTGGTTCCAAATAGGAAAAGGAGTACATCAAGGCCATATATTGTCACCCTGCTTATTTAACTTCTATGCAGAGCACATCATGAGAAACGCTGGGCTGGAAGAAACACAAGCTGGAAACAAGATAGCCGGGAGAAATATCAATAACCTCAGATATGCAGATGACACCACCCTTATGGCAGAAAGTGAAGAGGAACTAAAAAGCCTCTTGATGAAAGTGAAAGAAGAGAGTGAAAAAGTTGGCCTAAAGCTCAACATTCAGAAAATGAAGATCATGGCATCTGGTCCCATCACTTCATTGGAAATAGATGGTGAAACAGTGGAAACAATGTCAGACTTTATTTTGGGGGGCTCCAAAATCACTGCAGATGGTGATTGCAGCCATGAAGTTAAAAAACGCTTACTCCTTGGAAGAAAAGTTATGACCAACCTAGATAGTATATTCAAAAGCAGAGACATTACTTTGCCGACTAAGGTCCGTCTAGTCAAGGCTATAGTTTTTCCACTGGTCATGTATGGATGTGAGAGTTGGACTGTGAAGAAGGCTGAGCACCGAAGAATTGATGCTTTTGAACTGTGGTGTTGGAGAAGACTCTTGAGAATCCCTTGGACTGCAAGGAGATCCAACCAGTCCATTCTGAAGGAGATCAGCCCTGGGATTTCTTTGGAAGGAATGATGCTAAAGCTGAAACTCCAGTACTCTGGCCACCTTATGCGAAGAGTTGACTCATTGGAAAAGACTCTGATGCTGGGAGGGATTGGGGGCAGGAGGAGAAGGGGATGACAGAGGATGAGATGGCTGGATGGCATCACGGACTCGATCGACGTGAGTCTGAGTGAACTCCGGGAGATGGTGATGAACAGGGAGGCCTGGCGTGCTGCGATTCATGGGGTTGCAAAGAGTCAGACACGACTGAGTGGCTGAACTGAACTGAAGGGACATGACTGGCTGCATATTTGGATTGAACAACCAGAGTAGGTGATGAGACGCTTGCTGAACCGACTAGTTTCACGGCCGCAGAAGCTCACAGCATGAGGTGACCACAAGGCTGTGAGCTGCTCAGAAATTCCCATGACTCCTGAGAAAATAATCAGGTGTTCCGCGATCTGGAGGTTGAGAGTTTGAACAATGTCATCTAGCCCTTTAGAGGCAAAGGAACCCCAGCTAACATCTAGGTTTTTCACTTTTAATATCTCCTTTGTTCACACAATAAGTAGATTACAGTCATCCTCAGCTTCCAAAGGAAAAGGTCAGAGGGGATAAGACATTTCCCTGAGCCCCACACCTAATGAGTAGCAGATACAGAATTTGAACCCAAGTCTTCAGCGGCAATTTTTGCTTAATGGTTTGTTTTGAAATGCCCAGGAAGTTGCAAAAAGAGTTCAGAGAAGCCTCTCGTCCCCCAGCTTCTGCCACAATTTACGTTCTTCCTACCACCCACTGAAACCAGGGATAAAGAATCGAACTACAGATTTGTGGCGAAAACAGGCTTTTTAGGTTTACAGACCATCAGGCACTGCCCCTCTTCCTGGGAACCTGAAAGAAACTATCAAAGAGGTTAGTTAAAGAAGATCAAACCCTGGGGCAGTGGCCTGCAACCTCAGCTGCCCGTTCAAATCGCCTGGTGCCCTTTGTAAAAATACCTGTGCCTACTCCAGCCTCCCCGGCTCCGATCTAATCAATAACACCAAGGACTTAAGAGTCAGAATTTCCCCAAGCCCTGAGGGGTTTGAAGCAGCCAGTGTTGAGAACTGCTGCTGTAAAACTACCCACCGACACATCAGACCCGGGTGTCGAGATACCCTCGCTCATGAATCCCATCATTGTGGTCTGAGATACCTGTAAGAGCCGCCCGTGAAAGAAAGGCTTCTGGGGGCACCTGGCAGGGAGAGTTTCTCTGTTGTGTTTACTGCAAAGCTCTGTGGTCCTGCCACTCAGAGCTGCTCCTCCCTTTCTGAAATAGCAAACCAGCTCCGGGCACATCAAAGGAGATTGTCGTTCCTCTGGCACTGGCTTTGTTTTCCCCTGCATCTAAAGGAAGCAGGTCCACTTATCTCCACAATGCTTTCCCAGAAAGCCCGGCCGCCTGCTGTGTGAGGTCACCGGTCCACAATTTGCATCCATCACACCTTGCACGGAAGTGGGGAGGAATTGGCTTGCTTTGTTTTCCAGCACTAGGGAAACAGATTTCTTCTTAAGCTTCACACAATAAATTGTATTAAATCCTTTCAGCAGGGTTTCCATGGCTATGTGAAAGCAAAATCATACAGTAATTGTTTTAAATAATACAGCAAGGCGAGCTAGAGAGTACATCTTAATTTTTGTCATCTGTGCGATGTTTCTGTTCGTATGGAAATGTTCCCAAGGCAGGGGAAAGGTTTCTGCATTCACTGGGAGTTGCTTGGCAAATGTAATGGAAGGTCAAATACAAACTGAAATAAACAGACCTACCAAATCCCTCAGCCCCCCGCCCTACCCATGTGAGCCCTAGGGCTGCTTTGCTTCTTTTAAGTGGGAACCAGAATAGTGTTTATCTCTTCACTGCTTGGGCACCAAACCCCATCCTCCCATTGCACAAGCCTGGCTCCTGCTTCCCTGGGGGAGAGTTGGAGGTATACCCCAGACAAAGGGGACACCTGGCAGGAACTGGTCTGCACCCTCGAGGATTGATTTGTTCCCTGGTACCCAGATGCCCTCTAGGGTTGAGCCCTTCCAGTAGTCTTAACATAGGATCCACAGCAATATCGTAAGAGTCAGTCTTCAAAACTGACCCTCCTATGTTCTGGTCCAGGCCCCATGTACCAGTCTGCAACAAGTTTCCTCAACTCTCGAGATTCCATTTCTTCACCTATCAAGTGAGGATAATGACAAACAGCAGAGGTTCTGTGTCTCAAATGAGGTCGGCATGGAAAAGGCTTGTCCTCCTAGAGCTGCTGTTACGCTGTTAAGTCACTTCAGTAGTGTCCGACTCTGTGTGACCCCAGAGACGGCAGCCCACCAGGCTCCCCCCGTCCCTGGGATTCTCTAGGCAAGAACACTGGAGTGGGTTGCCATTTCCTTCTCCAATGCGTGGAAATGAAAAGTGAAAGTGAAGTCTCTCTGTCGTGTCTGACTCTTAGCGACCCCATGGACTGCAGCCTACCAGGCTCCTCCACCCATGGGATTTTCCAGGCAAGAGTACTGGAGTGGGATGCCATCATTCATTTTTAAATTGTTATTACCATTATCATTATTATTCTTCGACAGTGCAAAAGCCCTCCTGATGATAAGGTGAAGCTAAGAGCTCTTATCTGCCTGGTTGACAGCCGGGTTGAATGCCACCAGCACCCGTTCCAGATGTCAAGGAGGCTGCTGGATGCTGGAAAATCGAGAAGGGGTTCTGGTCTCTCCAGGAGCTCCCAGACTAGGACTGGGACCCTCACCCACTGATGCTGATGACTGCAAGGAGATCCAACCAGATGGTATTTGGCCATTACTTTCAGATGGTATTTGGCCATGGCTGCTGCCCACATTGTGCTATAACTTCAGGGAGAAATCGGTTCTTTTTTTTTAAATTATTTCTTTGTTTATTTTTGGCTGTGTCGGCTCTCCACTGCAGTGTGTGGCCCCTCTGTTGCGGTGTGCGGGCTTCTCCACAGTTTCAGCCCTCAGGGTTAGTTGTCCCTTGGCATATGGAGTCTCAGCTCCCCGACCAGGGATGGACCTGGTGTCCTCTGCACTGGAAGGTGGATTCTTAGCCCCTGGACCACCAGAAACGTCCCAGAAATCTATTCTTGACTCAGGTTAGACAATCAGCTGGATAAAGGACCAGAGAGTTCTACATCATCACTGACAAAAATGACATCTTGAGGCCCAATCCCACATAGACACTTCAACTTCCAAATACGGATATGAGTCCCTCAGCCAAACCCCAAAGAGATTCAGGGTAGCCTTCATCCCAGGCCTTTGACCACAGCCGCTGTTGATGAGAACCTCATGTGGGTGGGGATGGAGTGAGGTGAGAGGAAAGAGAAGACTCGGGGGGTCCCAGTCTCCCCAAGTGTGTGTGAGATCACAGTGGACAGGCCAGTGCTGGAAGGGAAAGGACATTGGCTCTAACCACAGTCTGCCATTTTGAACCCTGTGGAAGTTTATTTTAGCTTTTCCTTGCCTCTTTTTTTTTTTTTTTTAGATCATGAACAGTAAATAGGAATAGAACACAGGGAGAAAAATATTTGCCCACACAGAAGTTGCCTCTGGAGCCAAAAACCAAGACATATTTGAACTGCTTTGCTTTCCATCTGAGCCTGAAAGAGACGGTCCCTCCCTTCAGGTCCCCTAGGAGGCTTGGAACAAATCTGCCAGATTCCAGGAGCTGAGCCTCATTGCAGGAGGGGGTGGGGCATAGGAGAGAGAGAGGCTCGAGCCCCCAGGAGGTCAGGGGTGGCTTGTCCTTTGGTGCCCCTGGTGTGTTTGTAGCCTCTGCCCGAACCTCCCTCTTTGTTGATGCTGAAGCTGTCCTTTTTTCAGACACAGCCCCAGCCCCACTTGCAGCTCCTCTCAGAGCTTTGTCACCAGCTTTGCTGTAGATTCCATTCCAGGATTGGAGCTCCACTCCCACGCTTTCACCTCTCTTCTCCTGCGGTGCTTACTGTCTGCTTATACTTCCTGTTTACACGTCTGTCTCCCCCACTAGACTGTGACCTCCTGGGGAGGGACTGTCTCTTATGCATCATGGGTTCCAGAGCACAGCACCCAGTCTGGTACACAGAGCCGTGCTATGAATAGGTGTTGAATGAGTGAATGACTACATGAATGAGTGAATGCCCAGAATGTGACCGACCCCATCAGTGCGCTGATGCACCGAAACTCGGTGTGATGTTCCTGTAACCCCCTCTGCTGGGGCCTCGCCTCTTAAAGCTTGCCCCATCCACTCTGAATTCCAGGAACCACTGCCCCCAGCAGTCACCCCAGCCCTCAACACACACCACACTCATGGGAAGACAGCACCATCCCAGGGCTCCAGGAAACCTTAGAGCCTCCTCCTCTGCCTGGGAAGTCCGCAGGTCTCACTGTGACAAGGATCCGGGCTGCTCAGTCCCTCATTATCCGCTTCATGAACCGGGCCTGCTCAGCTCATATGTTGGTAGTAAGACCCACCTCCAGGGTCATAGCGGCCACATTTGCAAAGGCCAATTGGTACTAATTTTTCTGACCTCAGAATTTCTTTGGAAAATTTCTCCAGTGACTCAAAAATGCCCTTTTGGCTTGTGGGGGGAAAAAAAATAGAAAGTAAACGTAGAGATGTTGATGACCTAATCGTACTCTCAGGTTGCTAACAAAACACCAGACTCTTAAAGGAATTCCTCTCACATTTCCCAAGCTTTTCATCTACTAATACCTTTTAGACAAAAGCAAATGATTTTCACTGACTTACTGACAGTGGTAGCTACTTACTACCCACTTACTAAGACATGCTCACTGGGCTTGTTGCTTTTCATACATGATCTCTTTTAATCCCCCAAACAAGTACACTGGGTAGAGCCTGTTAACATTCTCACTCTGCAGAGAAGGAGATGAAGTTTTCAGAGATTTCAGTTGATTTACCCACATTCCTGTAGCTGTGAATAAATGAAGGACTTGAGATTTGAAATCTCATCAGCTTGTTTATCACTGTATAGCAAACCACCTCTGAAATGTAACAGCTTTACACAAGGTCACTGTTGCCTCTCGTGATTCCATGGGCTGGCCGGACTTAAGTGGACGTCTTCACTGGCCTTCTGTCCTGGGGCCACAGTCATCTGAAGCTCCAACTGGGCTAGATGTTCAAGAAGATGACTCATACACGCTGCCTGTCAGTGTTGGCTGTGGGCTGGGATTTCTTCCAGGACTACCAATTGATTTTCTGTGGCTCTCAGCCCCACTCACTGTGATTTTGATTCCTCACTCTCAATTGTCCTTTTCCCTAAGAAATGGCCATCTTTGCAGCTTAGTAGCCTTATTCTCCTGTTTGCCACCCATAGAAGGCTCTTTGCCTTTTGAACCACCTCTGTCTTTTTCAGTCCCAGCTAAAGGTGCTTCCTCATGTATAATGCTCTTAAATTTTTGTGAGCTTCCTAAGGACTCGTTTGAGTTCATGCCATTAGTCAAAATACACACCAACAAATCTCTTTGAGACAGATCCCTGTCTGCCTTGGGCTGAGAGTCGGATGTGTGGAACAATACCCATCAGATTCTTTTGAAACTTGTCTGTGTAGCTGAGAAGGTCAATGAGGCATACTCTTAAAACTTTCTAAAAGCTTAACAAGTGTCTTGTAGCCATGCCTTGAGATGATCAATACCTTCATATCATATCTTACTTTGAGAACCTTTTTCCAACAGGAGAGGCTGGGAATAAGAATTAACTTTATTGCTAAACCCAACAAGTCTGCTTCTTTATGTTTCATCTAAGTTTACTTGAAACTGAATAGTTCAGTTTTCAGCTCACCTCTCTGTCTGTACCCGCCTGAAAGAAAACAGTGGGCACTTTCAACATTCCACCTAGATGTATCCTTAGCCAAGTCTGCTATGTCACAGGTACTTTTCCTGTTGTTTGCATTACCATACACAACAGAGGACCAAATTACCCATCATTACAAAATAAGGGATGCCTTTTTCCAGCCTGCAATAACTGTTTCCTCCTTTTCCTTTCTGTTTCCTCCTTTTCCTTTCTGTTTCCATTTATCATTTCCTCAAGCACTTCCTAGCTTCTTCTTGCTCTTGGTCTCAAAGCCAACATCCCAGGATTTAAGTTCTTATCATAGCACCATTCCACTTACAGATACCAAATTCTGTTCTAATTATCTGTGGCTGCATAGCAAGCCACCCAAAACTTAATGGCTTACAACAACAATATGCTATTTCTCTTGGCTTTGTGGGTGGACTGAGCTCAGCTGGGTGTTCTCATTTGGGCTTTCTCATCCACTTACTCAGATAGCGGCTGGTTATCCAAAGCCTTGGCTGTGGAGGATGCTCAAGAAGGCTCACTCGAACAGCTGGCAGCTGATGCTGGCCTGGGCTTCTGACAGCCTGGCATCTGGCTCAAGAGGTGCCATTCTGAGAGTGCACAATCCAGGAGCCCTAAGCAGAAATTACAGCACTTCTTATGACCTAGCCTCAGAAATCCCAGAACATCATTTTCATTATATTTTATTAGTTAAGTAAGACACTATGGCCAGCTCAGATTCAAAGAGACAGGATCTCATCTCTCAAAGGGAGGAGTGGGAAAGGATTTGTGGTCATATTTAATTTCCCACAAAGCTCCTAATCACTAAGATATGTGTCCTCTCGTTAAGAGTAATGTTCTATGAAAATTATGGGTCAGCTCTGCACAGCTGGTAACTCATCCCTTTAAATGTTGATGTTGATTCTTCTCCAAGGCCATCTTGCAATCTCTTATCTTACAAAAATGTATACACATCGTAGAAATATAGGAACCCAATCAATTCTTCTGAGTCTGACATCTGCAAAACATCTGCTGAATCTGGTATATGAATGACAAAATTGACGATGGCTCTGTCAAACAATCATCTGTGGGAAAGCTGGATGAGGAATATTGCTTCTCTTTAGACAATTTCTTCTCCAAGAATGATTAAGGTAAGCTGACTGAAGCAAAGAGGAAAATACCCAGGTCAAACACATTAAAGTGTGTGTTAGTCTCTCAATCATGTCAGACTCTTGGGACACCATGGACTGTAGCCCTCCAGGCTCCTCTGTCCATAGGGATTCTCCAAGCAAGAATCTGGAGTGGGTTGCCATGCCTTCCTTCAGGGGATCTTCTCAACCCAGGGATCGAACCCAGGTCCCCTGCATTGCAAGCAGGTTCTTTACAATCTGAGTCACAGGGAAGTCCAGCCCACTTAGAGCCCTCCTTTAATCACTACTGCTAAATGGCAGACCACTGTATAAGTCTATGTCCAATTACACACCTTCTGGATCATCAGTTTGATGGTTAATTGTTATCAACCCCATTTTACTGTCTTCATCACCCAGCATGGTTGTGTCATGTGGCTGAAAAAAAGTGAGCAATCATTTCCCACTTAGATTTCCTCTGCCTCCAAGAACAAGCACACCAGGAGGAATGAGATTGTTGGAAAGGAAGGTGAGAGGCATAGCATGCATCTGGGTCTTTGCGATTTTATGAATATGTTGGGGATAACAGTAGATGTTCTGTGCTAGCTCAACAGCCACCTAGGTTTTCCAGGTGACACAGTGATAAAGAATCCACCTGCCAACGCAGGAAAGGCAGGAGAGGAGGGTTTGATCCCTGGGTCAGGAAGATCCCCTGGAGGAGAAAATGACAATCCACTCCAGTATTACCTGGAAAATTCCATGGAGAGAGGAGCCTGGCAGGCTAACATCCAGGGAGTTGCAAAGAGTCAGATACAACTGAGCATAGCACAGCAATGCTAATAAGACTAATGTGATAAATTCTAGCTGAAGAGATGCAAATAAAAATGTTAAAGGAAATGGTGTGCCCCTTTCTCTCCTTGCTGCCCACCTGCTGGAATATAAAGGGCATGCTGGAACTCCAGCAGCCATTTTGGACTATGAGGTAATCTGAGGTATGGAAATCCCTCATGGTAGAACAAAAAGCTAAGAGACTGGTCTACTACAAGAAGAACATCCTTGGTCTAGAACAAAACAAGAAATGAATTTCTATCTTATTTGAGTCACTGCTATTTTGTTTGCTTTGGGTTTTTGTTTTTGTTTTGTTTTTTGCTACTTGTAGATAAAACTAATGGCAATCAATATACTATGTCACTAATTTTCACTCAACCTTGAAAGTAGGGCATATTATCCACATTTTAGCAAAGAGAATCCCCAGACTGTGAGACATTAAGTAGCTTAGTCAAGGAGGTCACATAATAATTGTTGAGCAAAGTTTTGAGACCCAGTCTATCTAGGCAGCTCTTATTTTTCTATACTATATTATCTGAATGAGAATTTTTATCAAATTCCTAAGGTCTTTTAATAACATTGTATCCAACTTTCTTCTGTATTTAGCTCTCTCCTGCATCATAACTACAGAGCATGGACATCTCTGGCATCTGCTAGTGCCCATCTGCTAGTTCATCTTTAGCTCTAATATTAGAAAAGGTTGCATTAAAGAAGGACATGTTACTTATTTGTTTTCTTTAGGTCTCTAAAGACATTTATCTGCCCTGTATTTGAATAGTTTCCTGCAGAAATATCTTACCTGAATTATGACTCAGTACGAAGTCTTCAGTTTTTATAGAAAATCCGTATTAAAAGGTGATTTGAAGAACATTGCTGGATCTTTGGGAACTTATTGTTCCTTGTAAAATACAATTTTCATGCAATAAATTTCACATACAGTTTAGTGCCAGAAAAAAAATGAAAACCATCTATTCAGATGCAATTCAATGTTTCTTTTTTTTTTTTTTTGCCAAACATAGAAAGAATAAGAGAGCCCAACAATGACTCTTTTGCTTTGGTTTCCAGGAATCTTGGAGCTAAATCTTATGTTATTTGCAGTCTTTCAACCAGCCCAGATACTAAAATATTTACTTCTGTTTTTTCTTTCTTTTTTTTTAAAACTACTTTTCTGTTTCTCCACTTTTTTTTCCTATCTATAATTATCCATTCTAGGATATATTTATATTTTTACAGGTCACCTCAAGTCTGCCTTCAGTTATTTAACAAATATTTTTTATTGCCTCCCTCATAGCACTTGACGGAAGGAGATGGCTACAGGCTACTCCTAACTGAGCCTTTGCTTATAACCCACGAGCACTACTTTCTTTGTTTTGGTTTGGTTTGGTTTCTTGTTATCTTTTTTAATTTTTACTTTTTAACACCAGAAACATTTTGTATTGGGGCATAGCCGATTAGCAATGTTCTGATAGTTTCAGGGGAACAGTGAGTGAAGGGACTCAGCCATACACATACATGCATCCATTCTCCCCCAAACCCTCCTCCTATCCAGGCTGGCGCATAACCTTGAGCAAAGTTCCATGTGCTGTACAATAGGTTTTTGTCGGTTATCCATTTTAAATACAGCAATGCGTACATGACCTTCCCAAAGTTCTTAACTATCCCCCCCCCATGCCCTAGCAACTATGAGTTCATTTTCTAAGTCTATGAGTCTCTTTCTGTTTTGTAAGTCAGTTCATTTGTATCATCTCATTTTAGATTCCACAAATAACTGTCATATATTTCCCCTTCTTTGTGTGACTTACTCCACTCCGTATGACACCATTTAGGTCTATCCATGTTGCTGCTGCTGCTGCTGCTGCTGAGTCACTTCAGTCATGTTCGACTCTGTGCGACCCCATAGACGGCAGCCCACCAGGCTCCATTGTCCCTGGGATTCTCCAGGCAAGAACACTGGAGCGGGTTGCCATTTCCTTCTCCAATGCATGAAAGTAAATGGCCTTATTTCATTGTTTCGAATGGCTGAGTAATATCCCATTGTATATATACACCACGACTTCTGCATCCAGCCCTCTGTCGATGGACATTCAGGGGGCTTCCGTGTCTTGACTGTTGTAACAGTGCTGCAGCGAGCCTTGGGTGCATGCATCTCTTTGGATCTTCTCTTTCTCTGGAGATATGTCCAGGAATGGCACTGCAGGGTCACACGGTTAGTTTTTTAAGGAACCTCCACAGTGTTCTCCACAGTGGCTGTACTGGTTCACATTCCCACCAACAGTGTCCCAGGGTTCCCTACCCTTCCCACCCCCTCCAGCGTTTGTTGTTTGTAGATTTTTTGATGACAGCCGTTCTGACTGGTGTGAAGTGATATCTCGCTGTAGTTTTGATTTGCATTTCTCTAATGACTAAAGATGTTGCACGTTTTTTCACTGTTTTTTGAGAGAGGCTCACAAACCTCTAGGAAATAATCTATTCCAGAATTCAGGTGAGGAGCAACAGCAAACCCAGTATTTCCTCAAATTCACTTTTTCCTCCCTGTTTTGGAAAATGGGCATATTGTCTTCCCCATGCCGGTCTTCTGACAGACAGCACCCCTGGATCTCAGGCTCGTGAATAGGAGCAGCGCCAGAGGGGCTGACAGAGCAGCGTGCCGAGCAGCCTCTCTGCTCCCCTCTTTCCTGCCAGAGTAGGTGGTGCTTCTCTGGGTTCCCAGACAGTAGTGTTGGGCTCTTTCCTCATCTCTCTCAAGCTCCCAGCATCCCTCTCAAACGATGCTCACGCACTGTGTACGTACGCCTCTGTGCAACAGTCACCCTAGTCTCTCCCTGGGGACAATGGAGTCTTAGGCCTTTGTAGCCTTTAGGGGGTGAAAGGACATTATCCTCATTAGAGGAAATGTCCACACTACTCAACAGTGCCCCTCCTCCTCCCCAACGGGAAAAGCAAGCCCGGAGGACCTTAGGGAAAGTAAGAGATGGGGGTCTTCTTGGTGTCTGAAATTGGCACATGGAATGGGGCAGCCTGGAGGCCTGGATTGCCCTGCTCCAGGAATCACCCACAGGTTCACATCTCCATGGTGACACAGCCTGATTTGTCAAACATTCCTGAGCTTTCAGAGATGAGAAAAAAAAAAAAAAACATACACACATACACACACACACACACACACACACACACAAAACTGGGCCTTTTTGCTTGGCCAGGGAAGTGGGATTGGAATTCTGAGTTTTGCTTCCCATCCCTGGAAACGTTGGACGCCATCATCTGAGAGAGCCTGCATCTGCTGCTGTTTTAAGCTGGAAGGAGAGCCCAGCAACAGTCCATGTTGCTCCGGCCTCCCCGGAGCTCACTGCCCTCTTCACAGAAGGTGCCTCCTGACCCAGCCCCTCCCAGCCTCACAGTGAACTCACCCGCAGTAACACGTCATGGTTTTAAAACCCTCACACACCATCTGCGAAGTCGTTTTGTAAGCTCTGCTTGGCTGTTGAGGAAACCAGCTCAGGAAAATGTAGTGACTGGCTTAAGGTTAAAAAAACAAACAAGCAGAGGCGGGACTACACAGCCCGAGCTTTAACTCCCAGATGAGAGCTACGGTCAGCTCTCTTCAGCTCCCGGTCCTCTGGGCGTCCAGAGAGGCGGCCTTCTCCCTCTCGGGATCCTAGCCCAGCTGATCCTCACCACCATCCATCCCTTCCTCCCTGGCATTTTGCTTACCCTTCTCACATCCTCTTAGCAGTTCGGGGTCCTCTGTCCCTGGCCTGTGAGAGTGTCAGTGGCAGGAATGGTGTCTAATTCGACTCCTACCAACCTCTGCCTAGCATCAGAAGCTGAACAACAACTAATAAACAAATGAATAAACGTGGGGATGTGTCCCCCACACACGAACTGCACCCTGGTCCATCTTGCAGCTTGTATTTTTAAGGGAAAAAAAAAGGGCAAAAAACTAAACCCAAAGTCTTTTTCTTGGCAAAGCTACCTCCATGGCTACGTTCGTGTATAAAGGAGCAGGCATTGGATTTATGGGACATTTTGGTGAGAAAGATTTAAGACCCTGGAATAACGTGTGCTTCATCAAGTCCACATCAGAAAAATCAAACAAACTGGAATACGATATTTTATTCTGTTTCTGTCTTAACAGCTTTTGGAATTGTGGTTGGTGGAAACAGCATCATTGGCAATAAAAATATTCCTGGCCAGCCAAGTGACACATCTGGTTGGTTACGACGAGAGAGAGAGAGAGAGAACGAGCTCTTTCATTCTTCACGGCCTGAGAGAACGCTGTGGGCAGGTCTACCTGGAGAAGGTTAGCAACGTATCACTCCAGTAACTCCAGGAGACCTGGGATGATGAGTTTCATGACTAAAATCAGAACCTTCATCCAGAATAAAGTGTGGATGGTTTTATGAAATCATGGAGCAGAAAATGTCCTAAGTGAGAATAATTCATCTAACACTAAAATTAGCCTAACAAATTCCCTCTCTCTCTTTTTTTTTAATCTGCAGAACAGGAAACTCTTAAAACCTCTCTGGATGACACCTTTAAATACCTCACAACCTTCATGGGAAGAAAGTATTCCTTCTTTCTAACCCAAATCTCTATTGCTGAAATTCAAATTCATTCCCTTTTGTTTAAGGATTAATCAAAGATGCAATGCCTTGATCAATTTGCAGGAATACATGAAATAAAATTAGTGTTTTTTAAAGATGTTGTGAAGTATAGCTATTCAGTTCAGTTCAGTTCAGTCGCTCAGTCGTGTCCAACTCTTTGTGACCCCATGAATCGCAGCATTCCAGGCCACCCTGTCTATCACCAACTCCCAGAGTTACCCAAACTCATGTCCATCGAGTCAGTGATGCCATCCAGCCATCTCATCCTCTGTTGTCCCCTTCTCCTCCTGCCCCCAATCCCTCCCAGCATCAGAGTCTTTTCCAATGAGTCAACTCTTCTCATGAGGTGGCCAAAGTACAGGAGTTTCAGCTTCAGTATCAGTCCTTCCAATGAACACCCAGGACTAATCTCCTTTAGAATGGACTGGTTGGATCTCCTTGCAGTCCAAAGGACTCTTAAGAGTCCTCTCCAGCACCACAGTTCAAAAGCAAAGTAATGTCTCTGCTTTTGAATATGCTATCTAGGTTGGTCATAACTTTTCTTCCAAGGAGTAAGCATCTTCTAATTTCATGGCTGCATCACCATCTGCAGTGATTTTGGAGCCCCCCAAAATACAGGAACCACCTCTGGACCTGGGTGCAGGGGGAGTGCAGAGTCAGCTTCCTAGAAGTACCTGTGATTTGTCAGGAAGAAGGAAACAGACTGAAAATCTCAGTAGTGTTAGAGTAGGCAGTTGGATGCTAGGTCATTGTGAAAATAACCAACCCCTCTTATCTTAACTAAAAAGCATAATATGATTTTCTGCACCCAGGACATCTGCTCAGAGCTGTGGCTTATCCACTTAAAAGTCAGGGCCATACTCCCTGGTGATGAGGATCACCTCGGGTACTTGATAAAGATGCAGCTCTTCAGCTTCCTCCCCTGAAGCGTCTAGTCAATGGGTTTTGGATGGGGCCTGAGAATTTTGAATTCAACACATTGTCCAGGTGCTGCTTGTGAGACCACCACACTCCACAAACAATCCCAGCGCCTGCTCTTCCGCTCCTGGAAGCAGGGTAGTGCCTCATGTCTGCAAAGATCTTCAAGGTGACGAAGACCTATGCTCAAATCATGATTCAAACCATGGACATACTCTAGACTTCAGAAGGGTATTTTTGGTCATTGTGAGTACTGGTAAGGAGTCTATGAAAATAATTGATAATGTTTGTTGAGCATGAAGTCTGTGAAGGCTGCTGAGTGATTCACATGAATTTTCTCCTGTGATACATCTCCTTCTGCAGAGAATTTCCAGGCAAAGCAGAAACCACCTTCCTTCTAAAACGTTCTTATTAAGAATTTAGCGCAACATGGATGCAACTAGAGAGTACCATACCAAGTGAAGTGAGTCAGAAAGAGAAAGACAAATACCGTATGATATTGCTTATGTGTGGAATCTAAACTATGACACAAAAGAACCTATTTACCAAACAGAACCATTGATCCAGGAAACAGACTGGTGGCTGCCAGGGGAGGGGGGTCCTGGGGGAAGGATAGAGTAGGAGGTTGGAGTTAGCAGATGTAAGATTTTATGCATAGAATGTATAAGCAAGGTCCTAATGTATAGCACAGAGAACTACATTCAATATCCTATGATAAACTCTAAGGGAAAAGATTATTTTAAAAAAAGAATGACTATACATGTATAACAATCACTTTACCGTACAGTAGAGATAACACAATGTGGCAAATCAACCATACCTCAGTTTAAAATACATATATTAAAACTGGAAGAAAGGAATTCAGGGACCCTTATAATTTATGAAAATCAGGATCCCCACAAAATAACAGTTTTACTTAGAATCTTTCTAACAAGAAATCACTGTTTTGTCAATGCTTCTTGGATGGGTTATGTGTGGGTATTCAGTCATGTCAGCTCTTTGTGACCCCATGGACTGCAGCCCACCAGGCTCCTCTGTCTCCTGATCTCCCGTTCTAGTCATGACAGTTAGCGGAGTGACCAATAGTGACAGCATTCAGGTTGGGTTTCTACCCCATTAGAAAACTGGCAGAGAGGAAGATGTTGAGGAAATTGGTGGGTTCTGCTGTTAGCACTTGGAGAAGGCAATGGCACTCCAGTACTCTTGCCTGGAAAATCCCTGGTAGGCTGCAGTCCATGGGGTCGCTAAGAGTCGGACACAACTGAGCGACTTCTTTCACTTTTCACTTTCATGCACTGGGGAAAGAAATGACAGCCCACTTCAGTGTTCTTACCTGGAGAGTCCCAGGGATGGCGGAGCCTGGTGGGCTGCCATCTCTGGGGTTGCACAGGGTCAGACACAACTGAAGAGACTTAGCAGAAGCAGGTGGCACTAGTGGTAAAGAAACAGCCTGCCAGTGCAGGAGAAAAAGAGACTAGAGTTCAATCCCTGGGTCGGGAAGATCCCCTGGGATAGGAAATGGCAACTCACTCCAGTATCCTTGCCTGGAGAATCCCATGGACAGAGGAGCCTGGCGGGCTACAGTCCACGGGGTCCTTAAGAGTCGGACACAACTGAAGCGACTTAGTATGCACACCAGGGAATTAGACTTAATCAATTTTTAATGTATTGGAAGGATTCCTGGGATTGCCAGTAGCACTGGGAAGAGAAAGACTGGACCTGGAGAGTGTGAGGTTTTCAGCCGTGGCTTCCTGGATTTCTGCTTCTCTCCATGTGCTAACAACACTTCTCCCCAACTCCTCCATTTTCCAGCTTAAAATAAGAAGGTGATGCTGGCCACAGTGGTCAGTTATGGATTACCTCTGTGCCAGACACCTGCATCTAACATTCATTAAATCTCAAGTCCAAGTTCTAGAAGGGAGATTCAGGTCAGCTTCGCGTGGACAAGGCGCCAGCTCCGGGCCCAGTTAGCTGTAACTGAGAAGAAGTGGGGGTGGGGGATATGAACATGGGCCAGGGGCCATTTTATATTTGGGGAAGGAAATTAGTTCTCAGAGAAAAAGAGTCTTTGGAGGTTGAAAAAATGGCCTGCATAAAGCTGCTGATGTAATGGTTGTGAATTCTGTATCTCTTAAATGAATTTTTATCTTATTCATCCCAGAGGCACCGGAAAACATTTGAAATACCGCAGTGCAATACAGAGCTGGATGCCTTCATGGGTGCCCAGACCTACTGCAATGACTCCTCAATCTCTCGAGTGCAAAGCCAGCATACGGGAGCCTATGGGGGAAGAATAAGCTGGATGGTTCCTGTGAGTCCTTGACCTCTCTGGTCATGTCCTGGGAAAGATATGGGGAAGAGAATGCTTCATCTGCTAGAAATGATGAGAAGAAATCCTTGCCTCTGCCTCCCCCAGGACCCGCCCAAGGGCCCCCTCCCCATTCTCGGCCTGCCTAGAAGGCCCCCTGGGCCACGTGTCTCTGTGTCTAGTTGTAACAGTTCATCCTTGGCTGGCAGCGGCAGCCCAGTTGCTGGCAGCTCCAAACTGCAGGAGGCTAATAAAACGAGCGCTAATGAATGACTGGCTCTGCGATAATACTGAACTCTCAGATTTATTCACGTTGATGATTCGCGTGGAGTAGACCAAAGGGACTCTTAGCGGTGTAATGAGGAGATAAAACTTTGATGAATGAAACGTTACCTTGTTGCTTAAGGAATAGCGCCTAATTAAGAGGGCTGTTGACCATAATTGAAATGACGTTGCCAAGGTGAAGTAGATAGCAATGCCGGACCAGAGAGAGAGTTCCTTGCTCACAGCAGACTCTTCTGCCAACAGAGGACCTAACTTTGGTTTTGGTAAAGTTTATAAATGAGCTTTGTTAATGGGGCTTCTTAACCTGGGAATGGAGCTAGATCTGAGGAGGGCTAGGTGTCAGATTTTGCCCACATACAGGCCTCCTGGTTAAGTGGAAGAGACCAGGACAGAATCAGGGAGGGGGTCTCTGCCTTTCTCCCCTCCCTTCAGGACGTGCTGTTGCTCTGCTGGATGCCCAAGTGTGCAGGGCCAGATAAAGAACTTCCAGAGTGCAAACACCAAAAAAACACAGCCCTCCATGATGCTTTTAAAGCGTCTGCCTCCAATGCGGGAGACCTAGGTTCAATCCCTGGGTCGGGAAGATCCCTTGGAGAAGGAACTGGCAACCCACTCCAGTATTCTTGCCTGGAGAATCCCATGAACAGAGGAGGCCGGTGGGCTACAGTCCACAGGGTCGCAGAGTTGGACACAACTGAGCGACTTCACTTTCACTTTCCATGATGCATAATTTAAAATAAATGTACTAGTAAACTCTAATATTAATTCAAGAAATTCTAAAGATGTTCTGATTTTTTCTCTATGAAAGCTTCGATGCATATTTTTGAAATATCAAATCCTTTCTTTCATAGGCTACTTTAGTTCCCCTTGGATAAGCCAGCTCTGCAGATAAGCAAGAGAGAGAGAGCCAGGACTGACACCAACAGCCCAAGTTCCAGGCCTTGACTCTGCTCCTCCGGCGCCTAAGGGACCTTGGGCAAGTCAGGTAACCTTTATGACTGTCAGAAAGGTCATCCAGAAACTAACGGTTCCTCACTGGGCAGTTCTGGGGGTCAAATGAAATGTCAAAGTGCTTCATAAACTTTGAAACGCGATGCAGGTTCACAGAGGAGGCCTTGCATGATATTCATGAATATCATGCAAGTGCTTGACACAAGGGGTGGCACCAGAAAGTGACAGGGTTCACATCCTGACACTATCCACTGTGGAGGCACAGGACTTAAAATTCTGTCCCCAAGCCAAACCTTCTTACCATTAATATAAGCACTCCTTCCTGCCAGAAGGGAAAGGTCTCCCCTTCCTGAGGGTCTGATCCCCTCAGGAACTCACCATATTTGCAGATGCAGTGCAAATATATGGCAAAATGCAGCTGCAAATCTTGCAATAAATGAAGAATTTCATGAAGTCGATGAAAGTGATGTTGGAGACTGCACAGTTCAGTGAGCTAAGACACTGACCCAGGAGTATGGGCAGAGGTAGGCAGCTAACAAAAGAGAGAGGAAAAGCGCAAGGTCAGTGTTGCATCAGAGAAAACCATTTGAAAAGCAAAAGCTTTTTAAGGGGCTTTTCAAGAAATGATAAAAGCTCAAGTATTTTTTTAAAAAGTACTACTTTTCGGATTGTGCTACAAAAGTTAAATGTGAAGAATTTAGTATTAAGTAATCATATGATTTTGCTGGAAAATTTTCACATGTAAAAATGTTCATTCGTTCTTTAAGAATTAATAGTTGTTATTAACTCCCTATGTTTGGTCAACAGAAAATAATTTTTATAAAGTTGTGTGTGTGTGTTCATTTGCTCAGTGGTGTCCAACTTTTTGCAACCCCATGGACTGTAGCCTTCCAGGCTCTTCTGTCTATGGAACTTTCCAGACAAGAATACTGGAACGAGTTGCCATTTCCTTTTCCAGGGAGCTTTCCCAGTCCAGAGATTGAACCTGCATCTCCTGTGCTCCTGCATTAGCAGGCAGATTCTTTACCACGGTGCCACCTGGGAAGCCCACTTTTTATAAAGATTTTTATTAAATATTTCATTTTCTAGGCAAAATCACATTCAAGATTTGGAGTTTTTTTTTTTTAATTATCTTACCATGATCTTTTGATCAACATTTTAAGTGGATTCATTTTCACATAGCCTTTCTCCCTTTAATATCAATCAGTCTCAGACAATGAGGACTTTTTCTACTTATTGAATTGTTACTGCTAATTTCATCATTTCCCAGTCTCCCTCCATGGGAATAGTGTTGACAGTCTCCTCAGGCCCAAGGGAGGGAAAGGAACGACCTTCCAGCCCTTAGGAAGTGGAAAGACTCAGCATGCCACTCTTTCAAGATAAAGCCAAATGGCTTGGAAACGATTTAGCAAAAGTGAGCTCACTTTGCCGGCAGAATTGATGCTGGTATGCCAGGCTGGCACAGAGCACCCGGGGAGAGGGCATGGCGGGGACCGGCTGTGAGGCGTGAATGCCACGGCCTCTGTACCACGGGGACCACCAGGCTGGGCTCGGCCACTCCGGCTGGCCAGGAGATGCTCCTGCATCTTCTCCGGTAGCTACACTGCTCCCTCCCTGAACCTCAGTCGAAAGAGTCAAGTCTCGAGGGCACCCTTGGTAACCCCTCACTGAGGACCCACCCTAAATGTGCTCATAAGTAACCTTGGAAACAACAGGGTCCCACCTTACCAGCAGGCTGGGATTCAATCCAGGCTGAGGAATTCAGTGTGCCAGAGTCCTTGGAATGTGACCCCAGGAGTTCTGGTCTCACATTCAGAGAAGATGCATAGCTAGAAAGTAAGATCTCAGGTGCTGCTAGGTGGAGTCAGGACCATGTCACATTTCTACCACTTTACTAGCTATATGACCTCAGGCAAATTACTTGGCCTGTCCAGACTTCCACTTTCGCTCTGTAAAACAGTATATGTATGGCTGAGTCCCTTTGCTGTCCACCTGAAACTGTCACAACATTGTTAATCAGCTATCCTCCAATATAAAATAAAAAGCTTAATTTAAAAAATTTGTGGGCTTTGAGGTGTATCGTGGGTCAGACTCACCAGAAGCAGACTCTGAGAGGAGGATTCGCAGGCAGGTGGTTTTTTAGGCCATGCTCCCATTACAAGAGTTGAGAAAACAGGCAGGGATGGGCAGAAGTCAAAGAAAGGTCTGGTTTCCTAGCCTGATCCTCCCAGGCACTTGGGAGGATGCTATCCATCAGCCTGTTCCACTCACAAAGAACAGGATTTCATGTGCCTGTGTGGGTCATTCAGGGGCTCAGGGCGTCCAGGCACTCAGGCATTCTACCCTGTGGACAAACCAACGCCAGGAGCCCTTAGTCAGATCTGATAAGATTCACAGGTGTGAGCCCTGGAGGCACTGATGTGGTAAAAGAAGCCCCAGGACCTGGCAGAGGACACGTGGCGTCTAACACACGCAGGCTTGTAAGAGAGGGTTTGTGAAGAACGCCTTGCACAGTGCCTATGCGGAAAAGTTGCAGGACACGTGTCCCCTCTTTTTGTTGCCTGTGCCTCTCTGGTTGTAATCATGAGATTGTGATTGTCATCCTCTCGGGCATTCTGCCCGGGAATGTGCCATGAGCCCCAGCCAAGGAGCTGCTGGGCCTCCGTGCAGGGAGATAATACATTCTAATGCACAGGAAAGAAAAGGGCACTAACATTTATTGAACAACTACCTCTCAAGGGTCAGTCATGTGCTAAGCGGTTTCATAAGCTATCTCATCTACTCCTTATAGCCATCCCTTCAGGTAGGATTAGTATCTTTCACTTTTATGATTAAAGAAACAGATCAGAAAATCAGAATAAATTGCCTCTTATCACACAGTTAATGTCTAGGTTCTAAAGCAATACTCTTTCTCCCTAAGAATCAGTATGTGTTAGTCATTCAGTCATGTCTGACTCTTTGCGACCCCATGGACTGTAGCCTACCAGGCTACTCTGTCTATGGAATTTTCCAGGCAGGAATAGCAGAGTGGGTTGCCATTTCCTACTCCAGGGTATCTTTCTGACCCGAGGATGGAACCTGAATCTCTTGCATTGCAGCTATTGTTTGCCATCTGAGCCATAAAGGAAACTCTTAAAAGGTGATATGGCAGAGACTGCCTCTTGCCAGCCCAGCATGTTCTGAGCAGCAATGTCGGCTCAGTTGTGTCCGACTCTTTGTGATCCCATGGACTGCAGCACGAAGCAGAGACAGAGAGGGGGGCAGGGTGAGAATGGGCAGTCACCTGGGCAAGAATAAAGAGGATGAAGCCCTTTTAGTCAAATTTCCACCGAAGCCCTACGAGTGGCTGCAAGAATAGCTGTTAGCAAAACACTGGCCAAGTGCACTCCATCCGAGCTCTCCTTGAACTTGGGAAGGGTGATGTTGGTGAAGGATCTGCTTCTCAGCATCCACCATGGAGGCGTTCCCATGATCTGTTCAGCTTCAAGGGGAGAGGTTCCTGTTTCAGGAAAATGAACGCTGAGGCTAGGAGTCGGGAGAACTTTCAAGTTCTCTCCAGAAGTGAAGCTGCAGTAGTTAACCGCCCTGTGTGCTGAGGCCGGCCTGCCTCATTCAACAAGATGAACCGTGAGAGTGTGCAGAACTCGCAGAGCAGGCAGCTACTGCTGCAGCCTTGAGTTACATTCTCTCCCCTTAAAAAACAAAGGCATTAAGTTTATGGATGTGTTTGTGAGCGAGAAGGCCCCTGCAAAGAAAACTCCTAGGATGTAAGTAATGTCCAGTGACAGACGGGGCTTCAGGGATTCCTGACAAATGAGTGCTCTCCACATTACAGGCTGTCTCTTCAGCCCATGGCCAGCTGCCCAGACCTCTCCAGCTTCTCTAGAAAAAGGGTAAGAGCTGTGTCTTCCCTGAGCCTCTGAGCCCGCTTCCTGCAAGGAAGGACAGAGAGGTGATGATTTGGGTAGGGCTTAGCCTGGGGGCTTCCTGTCTCTTGTGATGCCTTCTCTTTCCCTCTCCTGTGATGACTCCACAACCCTTATAACTTGAGTGGAATCCCGTTAAGGCTTCCCAGGTGGCTCAGTGGTAAAGAACCTGTCTGCCAATGCAGGAGTCACCGGTTTGATCCCTGGGCTGTCTCTTATACACATCTAGATGTGTATAAGAGACAGCTGTCTTAGTTGGTCATAACTTTTCTTCTAAAGAGCAAGCATCTTTCTTAATTTCATGGCTGCAGTCACCATCTGCAGTGATTTTGGAGCCTCCAAAAATAAAGCAATGAGCAGCAATATAGCCAGCTAAAGTAATAAATAACTCAGCTTTCCCTGCAACTAAGGATGACCAATAAAAGTAAAAGTGGGGCTTCTATAAAAAATGAATTTCATCAGAAGGCTTTTTTTTTTTTTTTTTGCCCATCCTTCTTCCTTCTCCTTCTTAGAATAATGCAGATGTGATGACTGGTACTCCAGAAGCCACTGTGGGCTATGGAAGCTAGAGGTCCAAACTTATTCTAGGTATTTGGACTTAGTTTA
This sequence comes from Madoqua kirkii, assembly GCA_006408675.1. NCBI lineage: Eukaryota > Metazoa > Chordata > Mammalia > Artiodactyla > Bovidae > Madoqua > Madoqua kirkii. The sequence goes on from SJYC01136225.1 coordinate 36,245, forward strand.
TATGAGAGAAAATGAACCTCTATATTATTGAGGCCACTTTTATTTCTGTTGTCTGTTTCTGGCAGCTGGTCCTAATCCTTAACAGATACAAACTGAATGATATTTACGAGTTCTTTCAAGAAAGACTTCACTATCTTGAATCAAAGTAAACTGCCCATTTGTCCCAGGCTCTCTGTCCTGAACAATGTGAGTGCATCTGTATAAAACTGAACCCATCAAGTCTAAACACAACAGACTGTCAAACTGCCAGCAGCCGGAGGTTTCAGAATGTCCAGGGCAGGTATAAGTTCCTTTGAAACTGCAGAAACTGGGCATCTGCTGAGAGACAAAGCTCTGATCCGACAGGGTTCCCTGAAACCTCACTACCGCTATAACCTGGAATTCTATCATTACATCGTCACCACAGACCATCCTTTCTTGGTTTCCAACAACTGGCTTCTCCCCAGGAAAGCAACAGCATCTCACCCTGCAGCCCCATAACCTCCCCGCTATTCAGCAGCCCGTTTCTCTGAGTGCAGTCCCAGGAGATGGTGCAGGACTCAATTGGAAATTGACTTCCAACTCTATTCTGCCATTTGCAGGAAGAGTTGATCAGAAGCTCCAGTCAGTAGTGGAAGCTCCATGATCGGAGCACAGAGGGAGGCTTACATAATCAGGGATGGTTTGTCAAAGCAAATTTCACATACAATGGATTCTATCACCTCGGGACTTGCTGGTAGAATAAATAATCACCGTACACATTTTGTTAGCCACGCGTCGCTGGAGATGAGTGTGTGGAAACGGCATCCTGAAGGCTGCTTATCTGTCAGCGCTCTTTTTAAGTGTGGTGAGTGCTTCAGATAGGATTTTATAAAAGAAAGTTAAATGTTGCCACGGCCAGACGCTGCTCATCATGGTTACTGGTGTTGAGGGAGCCAAGGCAGGCGACGTGATGGCTGAAGCTCACCTTCAGCGCCTGCAGCTGCAATTGCTGGAGGAAAGCGGGGGAGGTTTCCCCACAAGGTGGAAGCTTGATCAGAACCCTTCCAAAGAAACATCTTGACTTCAGTGATGCTTCGAGTCACTGTGCCTTTCTCCACCTTTCTTCCGTGGGCCTCTTGCCTCTGCTAATCTTCAGGATGTGTCTGACGAAGTCTGGTAGGATCACCTCAATACAACTGAAAATACGTCGGGAGCAGATGGCTATCCTTGATGGGTCACACCCGAGTCAGAAGGCGAAGTGTTTCTCTTTATTGAATCTAAGCGGGGCTCTGATTGGGGCCCTCCCTTGGTGACCATGTGAGGGCAGAGGCAGGTCACTCCATTTCCAGGCTCAGTACAGCGCCTGGTACAGGTGCGTGCTCGGTAGACAAGTTAATCTGAAGTGGGTTGTCACTCCCTCGGTCTGGGCTTTTCTTCACTGTGAATAGCTCCCCTTACGGCTTGCCAGGCCCTCATAAACACACTCTAATCTATCTTCCTGTTCCCGGACAGGAAGCTCCAGCCAGCATCACTGAAAGGCTAAGGACTGAATGGACCCTCTGACAATGTTGGTAGCAGGCAGCGGGGCTGAGAGCTCCTGTTCAGCCTACTGAGTCAACACCCACAGTTGTCCTGTCAGCGGATACAGGAGAATATCAGTATTACATCACTGGTGAGAAAACAAAGACATACAGTACTTGCTTAATCCAAGGTTTCATGTGATGTCCAAATGTAAAGATTCTCATGGATTGTGAAGATCTGCATTTGTCATAAAAGGCAAGTTAAGAAATGCTAGCTTGCCTCTCAAAAGGATTCCTTTGCATTTCCTTAAACTTGCCAGGGATGTTTGTTTGTTTGTTTGCATTTATAAAGTATAGTGGTTAACAAAAAGCTATATACAATTTTTAGCAAACTGTTTGGTCCGCAAAGCAAAATTGTATATCCAGTAGAGTTTTGTCCCAGTCAACCTGTATCTATGAGGCTATTCCCACACATTTCCAAATAGGAGCCTGGAGTTAACTGGGTGTCATCAAAGGGTTTTCAACCCCCTTCCTTTCGGTGAAAAACAAGGGACACAGTTCCTGAGCCCTGGTGGGAAGGGCCCTGCCTTCAGTGGGTCCAACTTAGCCACAGCTCTGACGCTAAGCTAAATCACTATTGGCTATTTTGTTCATCTTTCAGGGTCTTGTTTCCTCAAGGGAGAAAAAGCACTACATTAGATAAGGCAGTCTCAGGTTAAAATCTGACGCCCTAGGATTCTAAATCTGGAAGAGCAGAGACAGAGAGGGGGGCAGGGTGAGAATGGGCAGTCACCTGGGCAAGAATAAAGAGGATGAAGCCCTTTTAGTCAAATTTCCACCGAAGCCCTACGAGTGGCTGCAAGAATAGCTGTTAGCAAAACACTGGCCAAGTGCACTCCATCCGAGCTCTCCTTGAACTTGGGAAGGGTGATGTTGGTGAAGGATCTGCTTCTCAGCATCCACCATGGAGGCGTTCCCATGATCTGTTCAGCTTCAAGGGGAGAGGTTCCTGTTTCAGGAAAATGAACGCTGAGGCTAGGAGTCGGGAGAACTTTCAAGTTCTCTCCAGAAGTGAAGCTGCAGTAGTTAACCGCCCTGTGTGCTGAGGCCGGCCTGCCTCATTCAACAAGATGAACCGTGAGAGTGTGCAGAACTCGCAGAGCAGGCAGCTACTGCTGCAGCCTCGAGTTACATTCTCTCCCCTTAAAAAACAAAGGCATTAAGTTTATGGATGTGTTTGTGAGCGAGAAGGCCCCTGCAAAGAAAACTCCTAGGATGTAAGTAATGTCCAGTGACAGACGGGGCTTCAGGGATTCCTGACAAATGAGTGCTCTCCACATTACAGGCTGTCTCTTCAGCCCATGGCCAGCTGCCCAGACCTCTCCAGCTTCTCTAGAAAAAGGGTAAGAGCTGTGTCTTCCCTGAGCCTCTGAGCCCGCTTCCTGCAAGGAAGGACAGAGAGGTGATGATTTGGGTAGGGCTTAGCCTGGGGGCTTCCTGTCTCTTGTGATGCCTTCTCTTTCCCTCTCCTGTGATGACTCCACAACCCTTATAACTTGAGTGGAATCCCGTTAAGGCTTCCCAGGTGGCTCAGTGGTAAAGAACCTGTCTGCCAATGCAGGAGTCACCGGTTTGATCCCTGGGTCAGGAAGATCCCCTGGAGACAGGAATGGTAACCCACTCCAGTATTCTTGCATGAGAAAATCCCACAGACAGAGGAACCTGGTGGGCTGTAGTCTATGGGGTTTAAAGAGTTGAACACAACTGAATACACATACACACACACAAACACACACAGGATCTCATTGAACAGAGGCTGGATAAACAATTCCCATAGTTTTATCCTGCTTTTCACGTTTCTGTGAACCCTAGCGATGCGGTGGGGCCATGACGATGTTGCACAACTCCAGAGCGCTCCATCCACACAGAGGCCCCAGATGTGGTTTGGAGGGCTTATTTTTAACCCCACTTGGCACCTAGTATGTCATTGAGCCACAATCTACATTTTCAGTCTTAAAACCTAGATTTTATCTGTGTACTCAGTATTTTCTCTGCTCATATTCTCATAACATTGTATACTCTTCTTATCCTCATGGTTACACGTGCCCCAAACTCTTGGGCTAATTGACAAGGTCACTGGCTCCTCACCCACCCAGTTTTGTTAACAGGCTAACTACACTGACTTCACTTTCAAGTTATGTCCCCATCCCCGCTCATGTCACATGAAAACATTTATAGGTCCTAGACCACTCGTATATCATGTCAAATACGTGAAAACATACCCGCAGAGTTCATGGATGGATAGATAGATAAATAGAGAGAATCATACATATATATTACTTATATTATATTCTATATTTTTGCTATATATTTTTGAAAGGAGGCTTAATTTTCATAAATTTGAGTTTGCAAAGAATAAAGAGCTGTTTTATTTTTATAATCCAGACTTTTTATATTTATGCATAACTCTGAGACCTATACAGAATCTATTACTAGATAACAGTGTTATATTTATATACATTTATTCATGTATTCATTTTAGCCTTGAACTTTTCCTCATACATTTATAGCTAATAAATATTTTCAGAAGTCCTGAAAAACTTGTAGGCCTTCATATAAGGACTAATGTAGAAATGGTCCCTTATATCTCCCCATCTCCATGCTGCCCCAGCCAGCCCAAATCCTTTTCCTGGCTATTGGGTCGCTGTTGCTGCTGGGCTCATATTTCTGTTGTGCTGGGCTCTCTGGCTTCCTAAGAAGACCACAGCCCTAAAAGTTGCTGCTCCTCCTTCTCCATTAAGGATGATGTCTCTCTCTTATGGAAAATGTATACTAAGTTCCCTACATGTTGGGTCAGGAGGTTATTCATGAGCCACTGCCCAGAACCTGTGTCTCAAGGGAGATATGAGAACTTGATTCCGCCCTGCCTAGGAGGGAATTCCTGACTCCCCAGGGCAGCTTCCACCTCCTCACCCAGCATCATAAGCAACCTCGTCATCCAGGAGTTTGCCCAAGTCCCAATGTACCTACTCTACAAAGGCTAATAAATCTCTCATGACATCTCAGAGTGGCCCACACTCACATTTTCATAGCATTTAATACTCCTCGAAGAATCCTTATGAAAAGATGAAAGAAGTTTTGAGTCAGAAAGATGTTCTGTTGTGAGGATACTTTGACTCCTAAGAATACTACAATTTAAAACACAACTATTTCATCATGGACACATTTTTGTACTGGAAGTATTTTCTGGAAAAGCTTCACTCAGTCAATCTGATCCCTTGATCAATTTTTTTTTAATAGTCCAGCTAAATCCATTCAAAGTCTTATCATTTTTGTTCATATTGAACTTCACAGAAGTTATTTTCACTGGGGGTTCTTTCCCATGCAGGTTTTACAATCAGGCTTTGGCCTATCAATATGTGGGCTTTGTTTATATCAAATATTATGATTGTTATTTCTGCCTTTGAACAGTTCCTTTAAAGACATTATTTCCACAAAGTTCAATGTTCCCAAGTCAGGCTTCACAGATCAGAATTTTACATCATACAGATTTTAAACAGAGCTGGCTTTCATTTCTGTTGATCCTCTCTTCCAGTGATATTCAGTTTGAACCGTATAGAAAACTGAGACTGTCTCTTTCATGGCAAAGCCACAGACTGTCATGGGCTTTTACACCTCCCAGAGCAAGCCTATCATTTAGGGCTGGGTTGAGTGGATACAATGAGTTGATAAAGCATAAGCACTGGAATGACATTATCTGGGTTAAAATGGGCAAATTATTTAATCTCTCAGTTTCCCCATTTGTGAAATGGGATCATTCAGTTCAGTTCAGTTCAATTCAGTCACTCAGTCATGTCCGACTTTTTGCAAACCAATGAATCACAGCACACCAGGCCTCCCTGTCCATCACCAACTCCCGGAGTTCACCCAAACTCACGTCCATCGAGTCAGTGATGCCATCCAGCCATCTCATCCTCTGTTGTCCCCTTCTCCTCCTGCCCCCAATCCCTCCTAGAATCAGAGTCTTTTCCAATGAGTCAACTCTTCACATAAGGTGGCCAAAGTATTGGAGTTTTAGTTTCAACATCAGTCCTTCCAATGAACACCCAGGACTGATCTCCAACAAAAGTCCATGTAGTCAAAGCTATAGTTTTTCCCGTAGTCATGTATGTATGTGAGCTGGACTATAAAGAAAGCTGAGCCCTGAAAAATTGATGCTTTTGAACTGTGGTGTTGGAGAAGACTCTTGAGAGTCCCTTGGACTTCAGGGAGATCCAACCAGTCCATCCTAAACCAGATCAGTCATGAGTGTTCCTTGGAAGGACTGATGCTGAAGATGAAACTCCAATACTTTGGCCACCTGATGTGAAGAGCTGACTCATTTGAAAAGACCCTGATGCTGGGAAAGATTGAAGGCAGGAGAAGGGGATGAAAGAGGATGGCATGGTTGGATGGCATCACTGAGTCAATGGACATGAGTTCAATTAGGCTCCGGGAGTTGGTGACGGACAAGGAGGCCTGGTGTGCTGCAGTCCATGGGGTCTGAAAGAGTTGGACATGACTGAGCAACTAAAATGAACTGAACTGAACTAAATTTCTTTGCATTGTTCATTTAAGAAGGGCTTGTTATCTCTCCTTGGTGTTCTCTGAAACTCTGCCTTCAGTTGGGTATATCTTTCCCTTTCTCCTTTGTCTATAGCTTCTCTTCTTTCCTCAGCTATTTGTATAGCCTCCTCAGACAACTCTTCAAAAACTCGTCACCAAAGACAGAGAAAGACTGAAACATTGTTAAGATTGAGGGAGAGCCATGACCACTAAATGCTACACATAATCATGGAACAAAAGAAAAATAAAATTTCCCTCTGCAAATAATACTATGAGACAGTTGGTAAAAAGTTGAATGGGGACTATGGATTAGAAAATAATTTGGTATCAATATTAATATACTGAATTTGATAGTCATAGTTATGTAGAAAAGTGTACTTGCTTTTAGGATAATAACACTGAAGCACATAAGTTGATTCAGAAAAACACACACACATATATAAATGCAAGGGGATAGGTGGGAAGAGGGAGATTACAGGAAAAAAGGGAGAGAGACAGCAAATGTGGCAAAATGCCAAAATTTGGAGAACCTGAATGAAGAGTATACAGGAGTTCTTTACTATTTATGTGTCTTTTCTGTAAGTTTGAAATTATTTCAATGATAATAGCTAAAAATAAAGAGCATGGGTTTCAGTGTGACTCAGATCGAAGTTTGAATTCCCAAGTCTGATATTTATCATCCAGGAGACTGTAGGGAAGTTAATTATTGTGAGCTTTGGTTTTCTTATTTGATCACCAATTCAAGACCAGCTTGGTCTTCCCAGATGGCTCTAATGATAAAGAACCGGCCTGCCGATGCGGAGACATAAGAGACGCAGGTTCGAACTCTGTGTCTGGATGATCCCCTGGAGGAGGGGATGGCAACCCACTCCAGTAATCTTTTCTGGACAGAAGAGCCTGGTGGACAACTTGCACGCACAGGATGAACTTAAAGGGGTGCTGTGATGGTTATGCAAAATAATACACAGAATGGAGCACCTGGCTAGTGGTGAGTCTGCCTGGCAGAGGACCTGATACCTAACTGGTGAGGAAGTATATACTCCCTAAAGAAATGAACAAGCTCCTTCCTCCTGCCCCTCCCACCAATCAGATTAAGTGATAGCACTTAGAGAAAACTAACAAATTTTAAGGAAGGATGAGATTTTTCTTAACATCTGCATAACACAAAACAAAAACCTTGATTAATCATAATAAATATCATCATACATTTGAATGTTGCTCTTAAGTTTCCTTAGCATTTTGCCCTCATGTCTCATATGACACTGAATGGAACAGGCAGGCATTCAAGTTCAAGTTCAACACAGCGTTAATAATAGCAAGTCTGTGCACTGCCTTGGGTCATGACTGTCAAAGAAGAGGGCATGCCCTTATTACTTAAATCTCAGACAGGGCTTGCATCCGTTCTTGGTTGCAGGGTACAAAATGAGGTGTGGTCTAACGTCCATTTGGGCATCTGTTCTTAAGATGCTGGCACCGCTGTTTGTTGCGGTTCATAGTGTATCTGGGGCAGTGACAGGGCACAGAAGGGGACCCAGGTTGTGCCTGGGAGGTTTCTTCTCTTGGCCAAGATGTGCACATAAATTTGAAATCACCACAGGGTGGTTTCAGAGTTGTCTGCCAAAGAGTGGTGTCTTCTAATCTGGAGAGCAGCTGCTGGGCACAGGCATGCAAACACAGACACACACACAGACACACACACACCCAGACACACTCACGGAGCCTATACCTGCCTCTACTTGTCTGCTCTGGGCAGATGGCTCCCGGGTCTTGGGTCGTCTCACTCTGCACCTCAGTCCAGTCAGACCCTTTCTTCTGTGGAGGTGGCAAGCTGTGGGGTGAGGGATTCAGCCAGGTTGCCTGCCTTCTGAGTATGAAGGACACAGCCTGGAGAGGGAGGAGGGTTATATTTAGTGTTTGGGCCCAGTCAGTGTTGGGCTCCCCACTGCCTCTCCTCTGCGGAACTGTCAGTGGACCCTGGTTGCAAGTTCTCCTTGACTTTGAAGCCCACAAAACAAAAACTGAGAGACTGTCCAAAAAGAAAAGAAGAAAACGCTGTTGGTCCCTGGATTTCACTGTTGGATTTGGTGGGGATGAGAAGCGAGGACCACCGGGTGTGACTGAGCAGAGGCACCTGCGCAGTAAGGTAAGTGTCCCCAGTGCCACTGAGAAGAGGCTTTGGGGACGTGTCTGTGATATCCAACATCCAGGAACTGCCCCCACTGTTCTCAGGAGCAGAAGCTTCTGGGCATTATGCAAGGGAATAGAGTAAATCTTAGGCATGATTAAGGGCTTATGAAGGGTCATGACGTTTTTTAATATGAAGAAGAGCTGCTTGCAAAATAGAGGAACTATCCTGACAGGAGATATGAAAGGAGACCGAAATAAAATCTCAAATTGCTATCCTCTTTAGAGTAAGACAAATGGTCAAAAATTTTAAAATGGTTTGGGCAGATGACTTTGCTTGGTAATAGTCTGATTTTGCAAACTGATGTAAATAAATGATCAATGCATAATTTGAAAATCATCTCAAATGTGGTATCAGTGGAGAAGTGTATTGGATAGGCTAAACTGGTTAGGAGGCATTTTCTTTTAACGGAAAGACAGAAGAAATTAATATCTTAAAATGGCAACTTAGAGGTATTCCTTTTCATTTCCTTTTGTTCATATTTCTTTGCTGCTAAAGATTTGATGAATGAGCAAGATTTGATTAATGGGGGCCAGAGAAGAGAAGCAGATTCCTGAGGTGGGGTTTTTTGGAAGGTCTTGGAAGATACCTATCACCCCAAAGCATGACTGGATGTTTATGGCACAACAAACTTCAGTGTCAATGGGAAATGAAGCCTATTGCTGCCAAATGATACCAGAGAAAGTTCTGTACTTGCTCAGAGGGAGTATTAGTCAGTGTTTAGGGTGAATGCATAGTTTTGAATACAAATCCAGTTCAAGAGATACGTGTTCAGCTAAAATTGTGCTGACATATTCAATCACTCTTTTTCATTACACCTGATGATCACATCTTCCTTCATATCTATGCAAGTCCTTATGAAGGACTGCAAGAAATGCAATGCACCACTGCTCAGCTACATTCACCATGCTCTATGTGTGCGTTAGGCTTGTAATAAAGGCGGGCAAGGGGTAGCGTACTACTGGTGAAAACTTTTCCAAACTGTGGCAATGCTCCTCTTGCTTCAACTAAAAATACTTTCCCTATGATGATACTTTCTAATACATCAATCTTCTATCCTCCCAAAACAAATATTCCAAGTAAATACATCTCTACAGTCATCAGTTGACACTATTATGAAACTCATACTTAACTAAAAATCAGCATAAATGCTTAAAGAGCTCTTTGCTATTGAAAATTTCTAAAGGCAGCAATAATATTCATGGGCTATTTTTATTTCTTTAAAACAAATACGTTGGGCAATCAAGACAAGTCTATCCTTACAAGAGTTTTTCAGATAATTTCCCAGAGCAATGTTGAGTTTGGGTTCTTAAGATTACCAATGAAAAAAATATTCTGTAAAAATTCTAGGATGAAGAAAGTATTGATTATAAACAAAAAAGTGTAAAAAAAATTTTTTTTTAAGAGTTTAGCTTCTATTAAAGTTTGTATGTAGTTTTCTTTTTTCATTTAAACTGTGTTGAATAAAAAAATTTGTCAGCCAAGAATTGGTCTTAGGTACTGACATGGTCACTGGAGATACAGACATTTTATTGTGGTTTCAAAATGATGATTCGTTTACCTATTGTATGGGATAGATGTCGTCATGTGCCAAGAGTTCAGGAGCAATGGGGATGAGCTTCAGGGATGGGGAAAAACAAAAATAAAGGGCCCTATATTCTTCAGAAGAAAGTCCATGTTATTCTTGTCTTAACGTAAAAGAAAGTTTTCATTACTACTGAAATACAGGTCTCGCCTCTTCAATATGTTACATTAAAAAACATTTAAAGAAAAAAATGTTGCTTTTATTTGCCTTCGGACAGGACTAAGTGGCCACCAGCATTTAATAGCCATTCATACAGAGAGCAACATTATTTTTTGTTTTGTTTCATTATAATTAGGTAGACCACTCTTATGGTAAAAGGGCTTAATTAGTTTGCTCACTTGTTCATTCATTCAACAAATGTTTAGAGTGCCTACTACATGTTGGGTTACCAGAGATACAGAAGTGAATGGACCAAAAGTGGTTTCCATATTCTTTGAGTATAGAGATCTTCACAGAGGGGCCAATTGTTAGTGATTTGAACCTTAATACTGTTCATGTTTCTCAAGAGGCAGGACAGGTGGTCTGGTATTCCCATCTCTTTCAGAATTTTCCACAGTTTATTGTGATCCACACAGTCAAAGGCTTTGGCATAGTCAATAAAGCACAAATAGATGTTTTTCTGGAACTCTCTTGCTTTTTCCATGATCCAGCGGATGCTGGCAATTTGATCTATGGTTCCTCTGCCTTTTCTAAAACCAGCTTAAACATCTGGAAGTTCACGGTTCATGTATTGCTGAAGCCTGGCTTGGAGAATTTTGAGCATTATTTTACTAGTGTGTGAGATGAGTGCAATTGTGTGGTAGTTTGAGCATTCTTTGGCATTACCTTTCTTTGGGATTGGAATGAAAACTGCCCTTTTCCAGTCCTGTGGCCACTGTTGAGTTTTCCAAATTGGCTAGCATATTGAATGCAGCACTTTCACAGCATCACTTTTCAGGATTTGAAACAGCTCAACTGGAATTCCATCACTTCCACTAGCTTTGTTGGTAGTGATGCTTTCTAAGGCCCACTTGACTTCACATTCCAGGACGTCTGGCTCTAGAGGAGTGATCACACCATCGTGATTATCTTGGTCGTGAAGATCTTTTTTGTACAGTTCTTCTGTGTATTCTTGCCACCTCTTCCTAATATCTTCTGCTTCTGTTAGGTCCAGACCATTTCTGTCCTTTATCGAGCCCATCTTTGCATGAAATGTTCCCTTGGTATCTCTAATTTTCTTGAAGAGATCTCTAGTCTTTCCCATTCTGTTGTTTTCCTCTATTTCTTTGCACTGATCACTGAGGAAGGCTTTCTTATCTCTTCTTGCTATTCTTTGGAACTCTGCATTCAGATGCTTGTATCTTTCCTTTTCTTCTTTGCTTTTTGCTTCTCTTCTCACAGCTATTTGTAAGGCCTCCCCCAGACAGCATCACCAACTCAATGGACGTGAGTTTGAGTGAACTCCGGGAGACGGTGATAGACAGAAAGGCCTGGCGTGCTATGATTCATGGGGTCGCAAACAGTCGGACACGACTGAGCGACTGAACTAACTAACTGTTCATGTTGCCTACCATGATATTTTCTCCTTTTTTTCTAAGTAAAAGACTAGAAAAAAATTTTTTATTACTTCTAAAGGTTGATTTAGTGTCTGCAAGATAGGGAGAGAATTCCAGGGCCAAATAATCAGATTGGGATATACATTTTAGTGAAACTACTTGAATCTTCTTTGAGGGATGTTAACATTTCTGTTCTAAATTATAGATGTCAGACAAAGGCTCATATACCAATTGTTTGCTCCTTCAGAACTGGGTCAGACAAGATGTCTCTAATGAGGACATTAGAGCAAAATTTGTATTAGATAGCCTCATGGCTATCTGGGACTCAAATCTGATGAGAGTTCAAGATGTTTCTGTCTAATTTGTCTGACAAAGACAGTCAATCACCGGAGGCTACAACAGAAAGAGTGGGGTTACTGTGTTTCTCACTGTGGTTGAGGAAACTTTGTATAATCGTGTTATTCGTAACCACAGGGTCAGTTTATACCTGGGAGGTGTCCTATATTGTTTACAGAATTCGAGTATCAGTCACTCACTTGATCCTAAGGTGACCCTGCATGATAGGAAATGCAAGTATTATTCCCTGTTTAGTCAATGGAAAAACTAGGTTTTAGACTTTTAAGGAACCAGCCCAGCTAATGTTCTCTCTAATGCAGTCTTCTTAAATAATTTCTCAAATGAAGTCCCGAAAAATTCTGAGTTTTCAACCTGAGTACTCACAGTTCCAAGCACTGGTTAAGGTGGTGGTGGCCAGCTAGAGGCTGCCAATGGGAGAGTTTCAGGCCTTCCCACACACCACTGTCTTCCTGCCTCTACCTCCCTTCTACACTCACCCAACAGTTCTTTCCTCTGGCCCTCAAAATAGTGTAGTTTCTAAACAAGATATAAGCTACTGCTTTTTTCTTCTTTTTATGATGGGAACAGGACAGTATACTCATCTACATGTGAATGCAAATAGAATTTTAAACTTCTGGTTAGTGCCAAAAGTCTGACAACATAAAAAGCCATCAGACCAGATTAGAACAATTGTCCACCCAGCCCAGATCCTGCTACTGGTGGATGCATAAGTGGGCCCTTAAGAGAAGCAGATTATCAGTGGTAAGTGAAAATATCACAGGACAAAATTATGGGGGGAAATGGTAGCTGACGGCTATATCAACTGAGACATATGAGTTAACTGAGAGCTCTATCAAGATAGGCAGAGCTGATCAGAGCAGTCTTGAGTGAAGGTCTCCCTGGTGGATTTCAAGAGAGTAAACTGATCTGCAGGTAACTGGGATATTGAAGATAACAGGGTATAGGGTACCACTCATAGATAGTATTCTCTGCTACGGCTAGCTATGAGCAATCAAATGCACTTTATTTCTTCCTTACATGTTTTTCCTGGAATTTATTGTGTACCTATTTAAGGTTTATTATAATTGTTTGGAGATATTTAGCTATTGGGTTGGCCAGAAAGTTTATTTGGGTTTTCTCGTAACATCGTATGGGAAAATCCGAACAATTTTTTTGGCCAACCCAATACTTTGCTCTAGTGGCTTGGACAGAATGTCTCAGATCCCCTTGACAGATCCAGGGACAATCCTCTGACCAGGACAGTAGAGTTTAGGGAGGACAGGAATGTGGGTAAAGCAGAGGCTGCTTCTAGGAGCTGCTGCTCCAGGCCTTGAGACAGAAAGAGACAGAGGCAGCTGCCTCTGAGCCACGGTATTAACTGCCAGGTTGTGACTAGGGATACTAGCTCCTTGGTTTTCAGCTGCTTCAAACATCTTCACTTGGAGCTATTTTAAGAACCTTTGCATTTGATCAGGGAGCATGTGGGGTTAAGCCTTGTGTTTTCCATTTCAGTTTTAGATCCCAAGCAGGTGCAGTTAGTAGTTCAGAGTTTAAAAACTTATTATTGTATTTCTCCCCAATCAATGCAAAAATAACTTCATATTAGGGGAGAAAAATCATGTAACTGAGATCAGGATTTGTTTCTTAAGTAAAATTAAAGGCATTTAGAACTTGAACTTTAAAAAAAATCACTAGCATTGTCCATTATAATTCTTGTTTGGCAAACTTGGCTAAAAGTATGAAAGAATAAATAAAGTCATTTGGCTAAAGTAGTCATGTATGGATGTGAGAGTTGGACTATGAAGAAAGCTGAGCACCGAAGAATTGATGTTTTTGAACTGTGGTGTTGGAGAAGACTCTTGAGAGCCCCTTGGACTGCAAGGAGATCCAACCTGTCCATCCTAAAGGAAATCAGTCCTGAATATTCATTGGAAAGACTGATGCTAAGCTCAAACTCCAATACTTTGGCCACCTGATGCCGAAGACCTGACTCATTTGAAGAGACCCTGATGCTGGGAAAGATTGAAAGTGGGAGGAGAAGGGGACGACAGAGAAGGAGATAGTTGGATGGCATCACTGTCTCAATGGACATGAGTTTGAGTAAACTCTGGGAATTGGTGATGGACAGGGAGGCCTGGCGTGCTGCAGTCTATGAGGTCACAAATTGTCGGACATGATGAGCAACTGAACTGAACTGAACTGAAAAGTCAGGACAATATATGACTATTTATTCTACTGTCCATTAATCTAATGCTGTGCATGTGTGCTCAGTAGCTCAGTCATGTCCAACTCTTGCAACCCGATAGACTGTAGTCTGCCAGGTTCCTCTATCCATGGAATTTTCCAGGCAAGAATACTGGAGTGGGTTGCCAATTCCTACTCCAGGGGATCTTCTTGAGCCAGGGACAGAATCTGCATCCCTTGTGTCTCCTGCATTGGCAGGTGGATTCTTTACCATTGAACCACTCGACAAGTCTCAATCTAACCCTATGTTCTACTTATTATGCTTAGAATATTGCTGACAAGGACATCTTTGTATATTAGGGACATTTATAATGGTCTGACAATATCATACAATGATTTACCACTTGAACTTTGACAATCAGAGAAAGGTTTCCTCTAAGACTCAGGCTACTCCCTGAAGAGATAGAGTTGAAACAAAAGTGAAGGCAATATAAAACAAAAAATTATTTCTTTTACAAATCTTTTAAGCTAGTTCAATTCAGTCGCTCAGTCATGTCCAACTCTTTGTCACCTCATGAATCGAAGCATGCCAGGCCTCCCTGTCCATCACCAACTCCTGGAGTTCACTCAGACTCATGTCCATCCAGTCCGTGATGCCATCCAGCCATCTCATCCTTTGTCGTCCCCTTCTCCTCCTGACCCCAATCCCTCCAAGCATCAGTTTTTTCCAATGAGTCAACTCTTCGCATGAGGTGGCCAAAGTACTGGAGCTTCACCTTTAGCATCATTCCTTCCAAAGAAATCCCAGGGTTGATTTCCTTCAGAATGGACTGGTTGGATCTCCTTGCATTCCAAGGGACTCTCAAGAGTCTTCTCCAACACCACAGTTCAAAAGCATCAATTCTTCGGTGCTCAGCCTTCTTCACAGTCCAACTCTCACATACATACATGACTACTGGAAAAACCATAGCCTTGACTAGACAGACCTTAGTCGGCAAAGTAATGTCTCTGCTTTTGAATATGCTATCTAGGTTGGTCATAACTTTTCTTCCAAGGAGTAAGCGTCTTTTAATTTCATGGCTGCAATCACCATCTCCAGTGATTTTGGAGCCCCTCAAAATAAAGTCTGACACTGTTTCCACTGTTTCTCCATCCATTTCCCATGGAGTGATGGGATTGGATGCCATAATCTTCGTTTTCTGAATGTTGAGCTTTAAGCCAACTTTTTCACTCTCCTCTTTCACTTTCATCAAGAGGCTTTTTAGTTCCTCTTCACTTTCTGCCATAAGGGTGGTGTCATCTGCATATCTGAGGTTATTGATTATTTCTCCTGGCAATCTTGATTCCAGCTTGTGCTTCTTCCAGTCCAGCATTTCTCATGATGTACTCTGCATAGAAGTTAAATAAGCAGGGTGACAATATACAGCCTTGACGTCCTCCTTTTCCTATTTGGAACCAGTCTGTTGTTCCATGTTCAGTTCTAACTGTTGCTTCCTGACCTGCATACAGATTTCTGAAGAGGCAGGTCAGGTTGTCTGGTATTCCCATCTCTTTCAGAATTTTCCACAGTTTATTGGAATCCACACAGTCAAAGGCTTTGGCATAGTCAGTAAAGCAGAAATAGATAGATGTCTTTCTGGAACTCTCTTGCTTTAAGTATCTGTAAATTCCTCCAAAACTTATATAGGTCTTTCTTGGTCCGTTCAAGTTCTGTATCTCTAATGGTCCACTACATACTTATGAATTTGAGCCAGAGTTGCCCAATTTCTTAGTTTAAAAGATTTATTTGTACTCTTCAGGAGATTCAACAAAGCAGAAGTGCTCTATCTGGGGCTTGGCTACAGCTCTGGAAAAATAAAGGAGGTAGGACAATCATTGGTCGAGTTGTATTTGGGACTGAGGAATTTTCTAGGCTTCAGGACTTTCACTGCTAAAATCAGGATTGTCCCGGGAAAACTGGGGCAGTGTGTCACCCTAATGGAGAACACACAACTGAAATAATCAAATTATAGTGCCTATTGCTGTACAGCATTGGGGTATAGAAACCAGGTGTCCTAATTCTTTCTGGTGCACTGTATACATGGCAGACTCCTTGTTTAGGAAGATGTGGGGAGAGGTTTCGTCATTAAGATTCACCTGTTTATGGAATCTCACCCTTCCTAACACAAGAAGAGATCTGAAGGCATAATAATGAAGTGCCACCTTGAAGCTTGGGAAGTTCAAGTTTCCCAGTGAATTGGCTCAGCTTCCCACCAAAACCAACCAAGACTCCAAGATTATTCAGGTATTCCACAGTTATATTTTTTGTTTAAAACTTTACAAGGGCAACATAGACATATGCACACATATTCAAGGGGAAGCACTGCATAAAGTGTACAAGTCCACCAAACTTCTAGACCAGAGTAGGAAAAGAATAAGGGCTATCTGAACTGAACCTATCAATATCAAACAAAAACCAGTTGTTACTAAATCAGCAAATGGATGTACTCATTAGTATAATGCCTAATGCCTAAGAGCATGGATTTTTTCCAGATGACATCATAGGTTTTAATCTCCAAAAAGTTACTTAACCTCTCAAAGTTTTAAGTTTCCTCATAAAATGAAGATAATAACTGTATTTGTCTTTCAGGGAACAATAAATGAGAAATATAAAGTGTTTACTACAGTTAGTGACAAATAATAAGTGCTTGATGATCAGGAGATATTTATGGCAACCCACTCTAGTATTCTTGCCTAGAGTATTCTGTAGACAGAGGAGCCTGGTGGGCTGCTGTCTATGGGGTCGCACAGAGTTGGATATGACTGAAGTGACCTAGTAGCAGCAGCAGCATTACTATCATCATTAATAATATAGAAAATTTCCAGTGTTATAGATTGGGTCTAACAAAATTCAGTCTTGAAAAGGTGGCATGTCAGGTCTTCCTGAAAAGCTGGTAAACATTACAAGATCCTGGATACACGAAGACACAAAATTTGGGCCCCTTGAACCAAATTAAGAGTCTTGGGCTAGAAATGTCATCTAGAAACCAAGGGAAGCGGCATTTGAATAATGTGTTTCCTTAGGGACTCTAAGAACCACTGCTTTAGATACTGCATGCCCACAGACAGGTATGAATGCCAAATTTTGTGGTTTGGGCATAAAAATATGTTCAGAAAGTTGATATTTGAAAGTAAACCACAAATTTCCTTGCAGTATGTTAAATAAGCAAGAATATTCTTTTCCCTTCCTTGAGCTTCTCTAACCATAGTGTCACGACTTTTTTGCAATTCTCTTGCTCTCTCCTTCCATAAAAGTTAGATCATGTAATGGAAGTTCCATCAAAATGTAATAATTTATGGGCCCACAGCCCAGAAGATTTTGAGGAGACAGTCAAATTCCTAAATGTGTGCAAATTATTCCAGAATGGGAAATGACTCTTCCGGTGTAGCAGTAATTATTTATGTAACATTACCTTGGGAGAATGTTAATGGTAGAGCGTTAAATTTCTCCTGTTAAAGCAAAGGCACTTCTACAGGGTTTTATATCTTCTTTCCTAATTTGGAAAGACAGCATTTGTACACACAGAATAGTAAGTTTTACTATTTTACTGTTAAGTGGTTAGGTCAGGTTTCAGACAGACTGTCTTGACACATTAAATACCTGTCATTTGTGTGGAAGGAAAACTCCAGTTCACATTGTGACAGAGTTGCAGATCCATCACTCTTAAAGTAAGCAAAGTAAGCAGCAAATTCCAATATCAAAATAGTGCCAAAAGAGGCGATAATGCCTACTAAAGGGAGAAAAGCTTCAGTTTACCTCAAATTCACCTGCACTTAGTAATTTCCCCAGATGGCATCATAAAACTGCAATCATGACCTAAATAATCTCAGTTATTTCTGCATGCAATTCTATTATTACGTTCCCATCCACATCTGGATAGTTCATTTGTACAAGGAAATTTCAGTTGAAAAAAAGAACTCCAAAAGTTCAGCTAGGTCTAGTGGAACTAATCTGTGTATAAACAAGGATTTTTTTTTTTTTAAACAGGATGGAAGAATATAAAGATTTTCACCTGTATTTGCAGGACTAAAACAGTAGTTCAGTCTGAACTGGGAGCTGCAGATTTACTTCTCTTGACTCTGTCACAAAATCAGTAAGAACTTAATACTTTCAGGGTTAGACCAGATACAGTCAGTGGCAAAATGCCAGCCACCATCTTAGTGGGGTTTTTGCATTTCAACTCATTGTCCTAGTCACCAAAAAACATTTTCCTTAGCGTTTCCTTTAGCATACTTGTGCTATCTTATTAAATTTCAGCAGTTTTTTTTCTTTGAACAGTAAAACAACCTCTGGCATTTTAAAATTTCCAAACATGTGAAAACATACTATGGGGATCACAGTATCAGCCTGGGATTATAGAACAGCCAGACACCACTTGAGTGAATCAGATGGTGCTGAATTTATCTAAAGGATTCCAAAGGAAGTGAGCATTCCTAGCAGGAAGGTGAGCAACACACCCTAGCACAAGCAAAGGTACAAGCTTCTGAACTGAGAACTCTCACGAGGACGTGCATGCGTGCTAAGTCACTTCAGTCGTGTCCGACTCTATAAACTGTAGCTTGCCAAGCTCCTCTGTCCATGGGATTCTCCAGGCAAGAATACTGGAGTGGGTTGCCAGGCCCTCCTCCAGTGGGATCTTCCCGACTCAGGAATTGAACCTGCGTCTCTTGCATCTCCTGTATGGCAGGTGGATTCTTTACCCCTGAGTTACTGGGGAACCCCCCTCTCACAAGGACACACAGTTACAGAATATGATGGCTGCGCATGAAGGAAGACCTTTAAAAAAAAAAAAACAAACCCACAACTCAGTGATCATTCTCTAGCTTTTAACTCTTTTTAAAAAGCCAAAGTAGGGCTTCCTGGAATAATCCTTCACCAGGTAGCTCTAGATTTCCTGCCATTCTTTCTTACTATCTCCACCACAGTCCTAGAAGTCACACTGAACCTTGCTTAATCTTGAAATTAATGAATCTGACCAGATGGGAGCACTGTTAGAACAGATCTAGATTAGCAGGCATGCAGAATGGATTTAGTCTACACTGGCCTGGAGGAGAAATGAGATTCTACCAAGTCTGGCATTATATGTAAGGGTACAGCTCTGGTGGTATTCTGCAGTCTGGAAGCATGTACTCTGTCTATCATCCTGGCCAGACCAACTTGTGTCTGTGTCCTTATGATGAATCAACCTCTTCAGATTTCTTGAGGTGTTGTCCAGGTCTGCTGCTGTGCAGCTAAGTCACTTCAGTCGGGTCCAACTCTGTGTGACCCCATAGACGGCAGCCCACCAGGCTCCCCCATCCCTGGGTGGGTTGCCATTTCCTTCTCCAATGCAGGAAAATGAAAAGTGAAAGTGAAGTTGCTCAGTCGTGTCCGACTCTTAGCGACCCCATGGACTGCAGACCACCAGGCTCCTCTGTCCATGGGATTTTCCAGGCAAGAGTACTGGAGTGAGGTGCCATTGCCTTCTCCGATTGTTCCATTAATCCCAGCCTAACACTGACAGTGACTGCAGCCATGAAATTAAAAGATGCTTGTTTCTTGGAAGAAAAGCTATGACCAACTTAGACAGCATATTGAAAAGCAGAGACATTACTTTACCAACACAGGTCCATCTAGTCAAAGCTATGGTTTTTCCAGTAGTCATGTATGGATGTGAGAGTTGGACTGTGAAGAAAGCTGAGTGCCGAAGAATTGATGCTTTTGAATTGTGGTGTTGGAGAAGACTCTTGAGAGTCCCTTGGACTGCAAGGAGATCCAACCAGTCCATCCTAAAGGAAATCAGTCCTGAATATTCTTTGGAAGGACTGATGCTGAAGCTGAAATTCCAATACTTTGACCACCTGATGTGAAGGGCCGACTCACTGGGAAAGACCCTGATGCTAGGAAAGACTGAAGGCATGAGAAGAAGGGAAAGACAGAAGATGAGATAACTGGATGGCATCACTGATGCAATGGACATGAGTTCGAGTAGGCTCCAGGAGTTAGTGATGGACAGGGAAGCCTGGTGTGCTGAAGTCCATGGGGTCACAAAGAGTTGGACATGACTGAGCGACTGAACTGAACTGAACCACTGACAGTAACTTCCTATTTCCTGCATATCTTATGCCTTGAATGCACAAATATGTTATTTAACTGAAACCGTAGGAAACATATTTTGATTGGTTGGATTTCTAGATTCTCAAGCACAACTCTGTTCACACCAATAAATGAGTCTGATAGTGAGAAGCTATGTGAAAACAAAGGACTTCCAGAGTGAGTTTCATCTGAGAAAGAGTGTGAAGAGGAAGCCAACTTATAAAAGAGATTTTGTTTGTGGAGAAGGGGAATGGAACAGTAGTTAAGTATGGGCTTCTGCAAAGGTAACATCTTCTGAAACATCTCCCGGGACTGTATCATCTTGACCCAGCAGTTGTTTTTCATTCCTACTTTCCAAGCTACCTTTGTGTAAGGATTAATGACCTTCCCTCAGTCCATTAACTCAGAGTGCCATTAATCTCCAGGAAATACCTTGTCAGTACTGCCTGAAGGATACATGAGAAATGCTACATTTAAGGTTAAAAATAGTTAACTGTACACCTCCGTAACTACCTTTTTTTAAACAGAAGTATTTTTATTTATTTGTTTGTTTATTTATTTACTTTACAATATTGTATTGGTTTTGCCATACGTCAACATGAATCCACCATGGGTGTACACGTGTTCCCAATCCTGAATCCCCCTCCCATCTCCCTCCCTGTGTACCATCCCTCTGGGTCATCCCAGTGCACCAGCCCCAAGCATCCTGTATTATGCATCGAACATGGACTGGTGATTCATTTCTTATATGATATTATACATGTTTCAATGCCAGTCTCCCAAATCATCCCACCCTCTCCCTCTCCCACAGAGTCTAAAAGACTGTTCTATACATCTGTGTCTCTTTTGCTATCTCACATACAGGGTTATCATTACCATCTTTCTAAATTCCATATATATGCATTAGTACACTGTATTGGGGTTTTTCTTTCTGCCTTACTTCACTCTGTATAATAGGCTCCAGTTTCATCCACCTCATTAGAACTGATTCAAATGTATTCTTGTTTAATGGCTGAGTAATACTCCATTGTGTATATGTACCACTGACCCTGTATCATGCATTGAACCTGGACTGGCGATTCCTTTCGCATATGATATTATACATGTTTCAATGCCTTTCTCCCATATCATCCCACCCTCACCCTCTCCCACAGAGTCCAAAAGACTGTTGAGTACATCTGTGTCTTTTTTACTGTCTCACATACAGGGTTATCTTACCTTTTTTCTAAATTTCATATATATGCATTAGTATACTGTATTGGTGTTTTTCTTTCTGGCTTACTTCACTCTGTATATTAGGCTCCAGTTTCATCCACCTCATTAGAACTGATTCAAATGTATTCTTTTCAATGGCTGAGTAATACTCCATTGTGTATATGTATCACAGCTTTCTTATCCATCCGTCTGCTGATGGACATCTAGGTTGCTTCCATGTCCTGGCTATTATAAACAGTGCTGCAACGAACATTGGGATACACGTGTCTCTTTCAGTTCTGGTTTCTTCAGTGTGTATGCCCAGCAGTGGGATTGCTGGGTCATAAGGCAGTTCCATTTCCAGTTTTTTAAGGAATCTCCACACTGTTTGTTCTCCATAGTGGCTATACTAGTTTGCATTCCCACCAACAGTGTAAGAGGGTTCCCTTTTCTCCACACCCTCTCCAGCATTTATTGCTTGTAGACTTTTGGATAGCAGCCATTCTGACTGGCATGAAATGGTACCTCATTGTGGTTTTGATTTGCATTTCTCTGATAATGAGTGATGTTGAGCATCTTTTCATGCAACGCCTTGATATTAGACTTCCAGCATCTAGGACTGTGAGACAATGCATTTCCATTGGTTAAGCCACTCAGTCTGTGGTGTTTGCTTATGGCAGCCTAGAAGACTCATACAACATATCTCAGCTATGGAATTTTGCATTTTGTTGGTAAGGGCTAAAATATTGCTGCCTTCATTTATAAATTTTCCCCAAAATTGCTTTCTCACTTCAGTCAGATACAGTTTGGAAACTGCTAATTCCATAAATTTTAGATTGTAATGACATGCTCACATCAATATCACTATTTTTGAGCACCATTAAATATATCATGTCTAAAATGTTCAATTATTTTTAGCCATGCAATAAAAATATTGCAGATTTTGATAGCATTTTCTAAATGTTTTTCATTTGCATTATCAATATCCTCCATAATATTTGTCCCCAAGAATATCTGTCAAATTTTTTATTGTATGTAATCGATTCATAATGTTCCTTTATATTTTTGCTTTGATGATTACAACGTTTCTTTCTTAAACCACGAACTTACCAGTATATTACTGCCAACTCTAATAAAAATGTGTTTGATAATTTCAACTTTTAACAACTTTCAAGTAACACTTGCATCCAACATTCATGACATTAACAACAAAGATAAGCTACTCATTTTCCTTGAAATTAGCAAGTATTTCATGCCAGATAAAGGTATTATTTGTTTCACTGTAAGGTATTGCAAGTCATCAAACTTTTGTACCTATTACGAATTAATTCCAAAATCTTTCACCAGAAATATGAGTCTCTTTTCAATGCATCAGGTGTTCTGTCAGTTGCTTTTCTTCTTCTTTTTTTGTGGAAAGAGTCCTTCTAGGACCTCCCTCCAGCTGCCCCCTCAAGGTGCCCATTCTGTAGCCTCAGGGCACTTCAGGTAACAGGTCATCATGAGATTCCTTTACCTCTCTCTTACTACCTGGACCTCCTATTTCTCTCTCTCTCTTCTTTAAATTTCTTAATTTGGCTTCACCGGGTCTTAGTGGAGGCACAAGGAATCTTTAGTTGTGGCATGATGGAATCTAGTTTCCTGACCAGGGACTGAACCCAGGCCCCTCTGCACTGGGAGCTCACAGTCTTAACAGCTGGACTGCCAGGGAAGTCCCTCCTCTCTTTCTTGATCTGCTTCTTCATTTTGCTGAAGAATATCCGCTAGTAGCTTCCTGAGAAAGGGTATCTGCAGAGCGAGTTCCTCAGGAACTGGCAAAACTGAAGGGCTGTTTTTCCAGCTTCCCCCTGAGGGCTCACCCTTCTGCCTCTGGGGTCCCTGTGGGACATTCTTTCCCTGAAATCTCAGGACGCCACTCTTCACTGCCCCCACCACACGGGAGGGCTCGGGTCCCTTTTCTCTCCCACACGGTCAGATGTTAGGGTCATTCTTGATCTCAGTTGTTTGTGTTTTAACATTCCAAACTCTGTGCTTTGGGGAGGCTCTTTTTTCTTCCATTTTGCAGGACACTCAGAGAGTCTTTTCAAACTGGAAACCCAATCCTTCTGTTCGAGGAATTTTTAAGCGATTTCTTTGCTACATTCCTGTCTGTCTTCTATCCACTTCCACTGATGGGATTCCTTTGTTCAGATGTCAGATCTCTTGAAGTACTCTTCTGATATTCTTCATTCTTTTCTCCCATCTTCCTCCTAATTTTTCCTCTAGCCTGTTTTCTTGGAGATATCCCCTCTCCTTCCATCACCTCCACTAAACTCCTCATTTTTATGTCCCTATTTTTTAGTTTCCAAGACCTGTTTTTATTCTGTGTACATTCCTTCTCGGTTTTTACCTACTTCAGTTTCTGAGGAGCAATATCTTCCTTTATTTCCTTAAGAATACAAATCATAGTTCTTAGAAGATTTTATTTTTCCGTTGTTTGTCTTTTCTCCCACTTCCTCCGCCTTACCCACTGCCCCCACCCCGCGCTTTTTCTATTTCCTCTGGTTTCTGTTTCTTGTACTGGAAATTTTCCGTCTTCAGATGTCTGATGCACAGCCATCTCACCTTACAGCAAGGCACAGAAGTGCTTACTGTAAAGTCGAGGTGGGGGCAGGGACAGTGACTAGGCTGGTGGGCTTCTCGTGTGTGACTTTCAGTCACCTGGCTCTTCCATCCCCCGTTTTCTTGGGCTGGTGGGTTTTTCAGGAGAACGTTGTGAGGTGTCCTGCCCTGGAGGTCGTACCTCTGGCTGACCACATTCTTGGACTCATGTGGAGGAAGCAGGCAAGCTAGGTGGCATTTCAGAATCAACCCCCCTCAGCGAGTCCTGTGTCTGAGCCCAGCCTCCTTCACCTTATCCTCTGCAGGGAGCAAACCTTCAGACATTTCCAGGGCCAGGGATGGTGGCACAGAGTAGCGTGGCAGGGGGGCTGGGGTTAGGTGCCAGATAGAGGGTTTAAATGGCTCCCCATGCAAACTTCCTAACCACCCTGCTTCTGGCGGCACCCACTTCCCCCACCATCAGGGGCATCTGAGTTCTAGCCCTTTCTGCATTCTAAGCCTTTCTGCATTTCACTACATGAATCAGTCCTGCCTCTTGGCTGGTTCCACATTGCTAAGCGAGAATTCAGCTTTCTCTGCACTTCAGTTTCCCTTGGTCTGTCTTATCACCAGCATCCAAAGTGCAGGACCTGCCATCTCTCTGCTGGTCTCTGTGTCTCTCTGGAGTGTGCCTTCTGTCTAATCCTTTATAGCCTCCAACTCTGGGGAGAAAACAAAGGTAGTCCATCCTCTTGCTTTCATATTTTGGATAACTTGCAATACCTTGGTCATAAAACATCTTGCTTTTCCTGAAATGAAAACATACAACTTGCTAATTTCAGGAAAAATTTCAGGTGGCTTACTTTTGTTGTTAATGATAACAGCTGTTGGATGCAAATGTTAGTCAAGACTTGTGTGGTTAAACGTGGAAAGGGTCAAACACTTATCAGAATAGGCCATGAGAAAGTTCCTGGTTCAGAGATATAATTTGTAATGATCAATAAGAAAACATGAAATAACATTATGACAAGTTACATATAAGAAAGTATGGGGAAAAGCTTATCAAATAATATTCATAAATCATATTAACCTTAAAAAAAAAAACACCATCACAGGGAAAACATGGAGTTCCAGCTAAATTAGAAAATACTGAAATGGTTTGCTTTGATGTCAGTCACAACACTACACTGATTTATCTCTGAAAAATAAAAATTTTTGAAAAGCTATAAATCAACTAATTGGCTTTAACTTTTCTCAATAAACTTCATGTTTACTACCACATTCCAAACAGACCTCAGAAAAGATTGAATACTATGCATAGAAAAGGCCCTCCACCAGGATCTGGAGGTCTTTCTGAACAAGCTCTGTCCCGTTCAGGACCCCAGATGTGGCACCAACCGTACCTCCAAGGACCTTCCTTCATCCTTCCAACCCAGGGAGACTGACCTCTCATATCCCTTTGTTCCCTTCAATACCCAAACCTGAGTTAGGGTTTGTTCTAGAAACTTCCATCTTTCTCACTGACCAGCTATGATTGGCCCCCCACGTCCAGTGTGCCCCACTGCCCACATCTCTCCTGTCCCTCTATCTTAGTCTGCTCAGAGTATTATCATAGTTTGGGATCAGGGCGTGAGCAGAGTTGGGTTCCTGTGAGAGCTTTCTCCAGGTTGCAGACTCTGACTTATCTCTGTGCCCTCGTGTGACGGAAGGGGTGAGGGTGCTCTCTGAGGTCCCTCCTCTTAGGACACTAATCCCGTTCATGAGGACTCCACCCTCAAGACCCAGTCACCTCCCAAGGGCCCCTTCCTAACACTTCCTAACACTTTCACGCAGAAAGTTTGCTGTCAACATGTGAATCTGTGGGGATATGAACACTGAAACCAGAGCTCCCCCCTTCTCTGCTGTCCTTCCTCAACTCACAGTGAGTGAGAGTCGCTCAGTCACATCCGACTCTTTGTGATTCTATGAACTATACAGTCCATGGAATTCTCTGGCCAGAATACCGGAGTGGGCAGCCTTTCCCTTCTCCTGGGGATCTTCCCAACCCAGGGACTGAACCCAGATCTCCCACATTGCAGGCAGCTTCTTTACCAGCTGAGCCACAAAGGAAGCCCAAGCATACTGGAGGGGGTAGCCTTTCCCTTCTCCAGAGGATCTTCCCGACCCAGGAATCGAACTGGGGTCTCCTGCATGGCTGGCAGATTCTTTACCAACTGAGCTGAGGAAAGCTCTCACTTCACAGAGATGCATGTAGTTCCCGCGGGCACCCTGCCTGTCCCGGTCCACTGCAGCATCCACTCTGCCGCCTAGTTGCCTCCAGACACAGCAGGTCTGGTCAGGTCTCATGATGGACTGCTGTCTGCTGACTAGGTCAGGCTGGGAGTCGTGTCCCCAGCATCTCCTTCCTTGTGACTGCTGGCTAGTGTTCTCTACGGACTCCCCAAAAATCTGTGTGATCAGATAAGATAACAGGGAAACTCGAAAGACCAGCAGATCCAGCTTGCCCTCCCTCTCCTCTGCTGCTGCCGATCACCAGGCATTTCTCGGAAAACCCTGTGGGAGCCACACAGAGACAGCGACACTGCATCTTCCTCTGTGGGCTCCTTTTCACGGTCCCACCATGGACCTGCCGGCAGGCCCCTGCTTGTCCGCCAGTGCAAACACTGTGCTGGGTAAGGTCTCATTTCCTGTCCCATAACTCACATAGTGGATTTGGATTCCTGACTCACTCTTGACTGCGTGTCTGCTCACTAGCTAAGTCATGTCTGACTCTTTGCAGCCCTGTGGACTGAGGCCCACCAGGCTCCTCTGTCTGTGGGATTCTCCAGGCAAGATACTGGAATGGGTAGCCATTCCCTTCTCCAGGGGATCTTCCCAGCCCAGGGATCAAACCCACATCTCCTGTGTCTCCTGCACTGGCAGGCGGACTCTTTACTGCTGAGCCACCAGGGAAGCCCACTGCATAAGGTCTCATTTCCTGTCCCGTAACTCACATAGCAGAATTGCGTTCCTGACTCACCCTTGACTAACACAGGTCATTCTCCTAACTACATGACGGCCAGACCAGAATATCTGAGATTCCCTGAAGTGCTTGTGTTTATCAGTATGCTCTTCTTGCTAACTGGAATTCTCAACCCCACCTCCCACATACCTGGCTAGCTCCTGCTCACCTCCAAAACCTATCTTGAGAGCCAATGTCTCCTCAATATTTCCTCTGGGAGAAAACACTACTGCAAGAAGAGAATATCAGCATGGCCCTTTGGTTGCAGGCAACAAAGATTGAATTTGGTGAACTTAAAAGAAGGCAAAAATATTGGATTTGGGCAGATCATAGTCATGGAAAAGGTGGACAGCAAGGCCTTGAGAAGCATGGGGGTGGTCAGTAGAAGCAACAGAAACCAGCTCTTCGGAACATTCTACAGGACAGCTCAGCTCCCACCCTCCCATCGTGTGTCAGCTCGAAATGCAAACTTCTCAGGAGTCTGAGTGGCTACCCTGGGTCCTGTGTTCACTGGTAATTAAGGGGGTCCGCATGTCTGCCCCTGTCCCAGTAGGGGACAGGATGTTTCTCCTGCCCAAGGAAGGGTGACGGGATCATCAAATGTCCACAAACAGGGATGGCTTGGGAGCAGCTTCCTGAATTGATATTTCAGTTCTGCCTCGTCTCCCTCAAGAGAGCTTAAGTGAAGTGGCTCAGTCGTGTCTGACTGAGTCCTTTCACATCTCTGAGTTTCCATTTCCACTTGCGCATGTGCAATGCCTGCCATGCAGGGCTGATGAGAAAAGCAGAGGGCAGTGTTGTTCTGCTTCTGTGGCGGCCAGACTGGTGCTCCACAGCCGGCTGCATGAGCTCGTCTTCCCATCAGCAGAGGGACAACTAACCGAGACAGCGCTGCAGAAAACTCATCAATAAAAGAGAAGGCGATGGCGCTAGTGGTAAGGAGCCCACCAGCCACTGCAGCAGATGCGGGAGACACAGGCTAGACCCCTTGCTCAGAAAGATCCCCTGCAGTGGGAAATGGCAACCCATTTCAGTATTCTTGCCTGGGGAATTCCATGGACAGAGGAACCTGGAGGGCTGCAGTCCATGGGGCCGCAAACAGTCGGACACAACTGAGCTACTGTGAACACACAACAAAGAGAAGGTGACCTGAGGCTCATTTCCACATGTAAGAGAAGAGCTGAGAAAAGCGATGGATATGAAAATAACGGTTTTTATGTCAACCACTATTAATTATAACTTGCTAAGAAATGTTATATCCTATGAACCAGAAATTTGTTGCTTGTCTCAGAATTATTTAGTAATCTAATCTCACCACTGCTAAGCAGTACCTTCTGTTCCATCTGAGATGTTTTCAACCATGTATAATGGAAGCTCTGGTGGTTCAGGGGTAAAAATCTGCTTGCAGTGTAGGAGACATGGGTTCCATGCAGGGAAGACCCCTCTGGAGAGGAAATAACAACCTATTCCAGTTCTCATGCCTAGGAAATCCCATGGGCAGAAGAGCCTGGCAGGCTACAGCCCACGGGGTTGCAAAAGAGTCAGATATGACTGAGTGACTAAACAACGACAATAAGAGAAACCCAGAGCCTAAATGAAACTGAATGAAGAGCAAGGACACACGTCTTCTCCGTAACACAGAAACCCAGGGCAGGGAGGCTTCTGGTCAGCGTGGCAGGAGCTCTGCCCCACCTCCCTGGGCCACCATGGCCCTGCCTGTCTCCATCTGCTACCTTCCTTCTCTGGAAGAGCCATCAGTTCAAAGGACTCAACTAGTCACATAATGATGAACAGCAGAGGTAACACAAGATGCGGTGCATTGGAACTTGCAGCTCAGAGAGGATGTGGCGGTAGGCAATGCGGTTCAGCAGCTCAAGGGCATTATTGGGGTGAATAAAGGCTTTCTGAATTAGAGAAGCCAGGAAACACTGAATCCTGGGACTGGCCCCAGCAAAACACCGGAGGAGATACACTTTCAGGGATGGGCCTACACGGACCAAGGCTGCGTGCTGCAGATACTGATGCAAGGTGGCAAGGGCGACAGCCCGGGTCCTGACTGTGGGCAGGCCACTCAGTGTATGACCCATAGCCTGGGTGGTACAGGCAGTGAGCTGATGCAGGGTCTACCTCTCATGATGGAAAAGCTGTCCCCTTCCCAGCCCTCACACAGCGAGACAATGCCTCAAGAATGGCCCATTCAGGGCTCACACTGTACACGTGTGTGTGTGTGTGTGTGTGTGTGTGTGTGTGTGTATAAAAGCAGATGGGTGTATAAAAGAAAGAGAGTGAGTGAGGGTACGTGGTTGGGAGACATGTTCCTGCCATCCCATCTCTTGTTTTCAAAGCTGGCTCCTAACTTTGCTGTCTGCATCGAGACATAATATGACATACATTAAATCAAGGCTGAACAGTATCAGAAGAAAACAAGTCAGACCGCAAATACATGTCCTGTATTAAATTATTAATAAAAGTATTCACTTTGGAGAAATAAGAATCCAGTTACACACATTAAAAGGAAAATAAGCAGGCCCGTGAGTAACAAAACAGAAGGCAATAAATGATATGACTTGATTGGAGAGGCATTGAAATTTCCAATTGTTCACATTTATAATATTTTAATTCTTTTCTTAAATTTACTTGATAAATTCCTTCTTTATTTTTGCTTCATGGGCCTTTGCTGCTGTGCAGGGGCTTTCTCTAGCTGTCGCTGAGTGGGGGCTGCTCCCTGGTTGCTGTGCCTGGGCTTCTGACAGTGGAGGCTTCTCCTGTCCAGGAGCCTGGGCTCTACAGCAACGCGGGCTTCAGTAGTGGAGGTGCGTGGGCTCAGTTGCCCAGAGGCACGTGGATTCGTCCTGGCGAGGGGTTAGACCCATGTCCTCTGCATGGGCAGGCGGATGCTTAACCACAGGACCACCAGCGGAGTCCTTTTCTTAAATGTAAGCGAGAGTACATAGCCTAAATAAGCAACTAGATTGGAAAAAAATTGTCCTAGGGGAGGCTGTGAAAAATATGAGAGTTCACCTGAAATTTAAATATTGAGTACCTCCCACAATGTGATGAATCCTTAGCCTGGTCACCTTTCAAGAAAACAAAATGGCATTTAGTGAAGTAGAAAAGACGGTTGATTAAATTGACCACTGTGACCTTAAGGAGTTATGTAACTGTGACTCACGGATCACACTCAGTCTTTTTAAAGCCTGCATCTGGCCCTCCAGGCCCTTTGCAAATCATTCATAAATTCACCAAAGAGTCCTACAGTGCTGAGAGAGAGAGACAAGAGTGATTGTCTGTCTACATTTGAGATTGATGAACCAAAGGACCTTGGGGATGCTGGTTTCTTCAGAATTCCACCACAAAGGAAGGAGAACTCAGAAACAAGAGTGCTCAGCAAGCCAACGAGAAGAGTTAACTAGGTTGACTTCCTCTGACCTTATTTCAAAGCTGGCTCCTAACTTTGCTGTCTGCATCGAGACATAATATGACATACATTAAATCAAGGCTGAACAGTATCAGAAGAAAACAAGTCAGACCGCAAATACATGTCCTGTATTAAATTATTAATAAAAGTATTCACTTTGGAGAAATAAGAATCCAGTTACACACATTAAAAGGAAAATAAGCAGGCCCGTGAGTAACAAAACAGAAGGCAATAAATGATATGACTTGATTGGAGAGGCATTGAAATTTCCAATTGTTCACATTTATAATATTTTAATTCTTTTCTTAAATTTACTTGATAAATTCCTTCTTTATTTTTGCTTCATGGGCCTTTGCTGCTGTGCAGGGGCTTTCTCTAGCTGTCGCTGAGTGGGGGCTGCTCCCTGGTTGCTGTGCCTGGGCTTCTGACAGTGGAGGCTTCTCCTGTCCAGGAGCCTGGGCTCTACAGCAACGCGGGCTTCAGTAGTGGAGGTGCGTGGGCTCAGTTGCCCAGAGGCACGTGGATTCGTCCTGGCGAGGGGTTAGACCCATGTCCTCTGCATGGGCAGGCGGATGCTTAACCACAGGACCACCAGCGGAGTCCTTTTCTTAAATGTAAGCAGAGTACATAGCCTAAATAAGCAACTAGATTGGAAAAAAATTGTCCTAGGGGAGGCTGTGAAAAATATGAGAGTTCACCTGAAATTTAAATATTGAGTACCTCCCACAATGTGATGAATCCTTAGCCTGGTCACCTTTCAAGAAAACAAAATGGCATTTAGTGAAGTAGAAAAGACGGTTGATTAAATTGACCACTGTGACCTTAAGGAGTTATGTAACTGTGACTCACGGATCACACTCAGTCTTTTTAAAGCCTGCATCTGGCCCTCCAGGCCCTTTGCAAATCATTCATAAATTCACCAAAGAGTCCTACAGTGCTGAGAGAGAGAGACAAGAGTGATTGTCTGTCTACATTTGAGATTGATGAACCAAAGGACCTTGGGGATGCTGGTTTCTTCAGAATTCCACCACAAAGGAAGGAGAACTCAGAAACAAGAGTGCTCAGCAAGCCAACGAGAAGAGTTAACTAGGTTGACTTCCTCTGACCTTGGCATGGTGGATAGCACCGGAACCGAGGCAGAAAATAAAACCCTGGACCTGGCCATTGCATACCAGCTGGAGATGGGCCCCAGACCCTGAGTCCAAGAAGCCGTGTGTCCCTTTCCAGGCAGCCCCACTCCTGATCAGGATGCCACGGATGCTCCCTGAATGATGGAGCCTGGTGTTAAGTAAGAGAGTTCTCAGTACACTGATTGTTTGGGTTTTGTTTGCTCACTGTTGTTTCTCATTTAATTACATTCCTTTCCAAAATGACAATGTGTTATCTGTGCCAGTTTGGGTATAGTATTTGTAAAAGGTTATGATAAACACAATCGCACGTACAAAACTCAACAACAAATGTTTCAGACTCGTTTTGAATTGAAGACTGTGGTCAGTGTGAATGTATCCAAGAGGAATAACTGCCTCCAAATGACACAGTTGGCACAATGTTTATTTACAGTCATTTTCCTGAGTTCTACATATTGTAAGAGACAGCCATGTACCCTTAAAATTAAGCTTTTCAAAGGAAAGCTTAAACTGCTACATTCCCATCTTGACATCAGTGGTGTTTTCCTTAGGTTTTGTGCATCCATTTTTCAAGCTTTTAATTACAGTGAGCTTATCGTTCCACTGGAACTATGAGGGCATTTTGCCATGTTTGCACAGCCTTTGAAACCACCCTCTCTCCCGTTCTCCAGTACACTTGGGCTGCTGCCCCTGTCGTTGACCTTGCCAGCCAATTTAAATTGTTCCCCTGTCATAGAGAATGTCACAAAGAGCGTCTTCCTGCCCTTATTTTCATCTTTCAGCTATTTCCTTGGGATACCTTCCCAGGCACCACATTACTGGGTCAAGCGCTGTGAACGATTTCCATGGTTCTAGATAACAGGCTTTTGAGCTGCCCTGCCAACCATGACCTGGCCAAGCATGAGAGTGAGAAGTTGGAGGAGAGTCAAGTGGCCACAACAGAGAAGCAGCCAGATGAAATCTAGCAGAGCCACACCCAGACCCGATGAAACTCCTGAAAGAACGCTGCAGCAGATGCTGGCAGTACGTGCAACTGTGCCCACTAGCAAGTCCAGGTTCGTGTTTTTTTCTACTGCTCTGGGTCTTTATTGCATTGCACTGTGCTGTGATGTGCTTAGCTGCTCATGCATGTCCGACTCTTTGTGACCCCACGGACTGTTACCCATCAGGTTTTTCTGCCCATGGAATTTTCCAGGCAAGAATACTGGAGTGGGTTGCCATGCCCTCCTCCATGGGGTCTTCCCAACCCAGGAGTGGAACCCAGGTCTATTGCACTGCAGGCAGATTCTTTACCATCTGAGCCACCAGGAAACCTCATTACAACGCCCAACTGAGTGACTGTACTGAACTGAACTGAAGCTTTCTCTGGCTGGTGGGCTTAGTTGCCCTGTGGTATGTGGGATCTTATCTCCCCCACCAGGGATCAGACCCACATCCCTGTTTTGGAAGGTGGATTTTTAAACATTGAACCACCAGGCAAGTCCCTGCTTGGTTGTTTTTTTGTTTTTTGTTGTTGGTTTTTTTTTTCAAAGAGCATAAGTGGGACTCCTACACCTGATTACCACTGAATGAGCTAGGATGATGCTGTGTAGGCCCATGGCCAACACTGATTAGGAATCTATGGGATGGAAAGAAAGCATGGATTTTACAGAGCTTTTTCTTAAAGTTCATGCTGCATTTCCACATGAATGTACCTGAGCCTTCTTTTAATTGTCCTAGAAATTTCAGCAGCCCAAGTCTTTTCTTGAAGCCCCACAGCTACATGCCTACAAAGGGATGAGAATCTCCCCTACTTGTCCTCCTTGCAGCCAGAAGCCTACAATTTAACCAGTGGGTCATATCTCTGTGCTAATCCTCCCAAATTCCTTAATCTATCCCTTTCTCTCTGATTGCACTGCACACCCCAGGTCAAGAAACCACTGTTTCTCCCCTGGATGAATGTGGCAACATCTCTACTGGTCCTTACGTGGTCACACTGATGCCAGCGTGACAAGTAACAACAGACCCGGATCGGATGGTGTCATCTGCCCACTCTAAATTCCACATGGCATGCCATTGCAAAAAGCCACTGTCCAATCTGGCAGGCAAAGTCATCTGTGCTATTTAAATTGTATTTAATTGACATTAAAAACTCAATTCTTAAGTGCTACTGGCCACATTTCAAGGGCTCAGTAGTTATATGTGACTGATATGTTGGACATCATAGGTTTAGAATTTCTCTCTCGTTATAAAGTCCTGCTGGATAGTGCTGCTTTTAACGATAAAGCAAAACGGTTAACTGACCCTCGAGACCCCACCAGCCTCTCCAGTCTCACCTCCCTCTATATTTCCCAGTACTCATCTAAGGACAGGGGAGAAGCCTGGGAAAACAAGCTCAAACAGAGAACGTGTCTTGAGCGCTGCCCAGGATCTGAAGGGTGTGGTCCAACTCTTTTACCCAAAGCTTGCGCAGTAAATGAAATCTGACTGTGAATACCAGAGGCCAGAGCAGAGGGCCCACCATCATCAGGAGCCTACATGCCTGCTCAGTCAATCAGCCATGTCTGACTCTGTGTGGCCTATGGACTGTAGCCCTCCAGGTTCCTCTGTCCATGGGATTCTCCCAGGAGTGGGTTGCCATGCCCTCCTCCAGGGGATCTTCCTGACCCTGAGTTCAGACCTAAATCTGTCTCCTGAATTGGCAGGTGGTTTCTTCACCACTGGCGCCACCTGGGAAGCCCAGGTACGGCCACAGGTGGGCTTTCGTATGTTGTATTCAATGGGAATATGAAACAACACACTTCTCTGTGCAAAGGTTCTGGGAGTATTTTATATACTAAATGTTACCCATTCTCTGCCTGAGCAGTTCCACTCCTAGCTACTTGCCCAGGAAAAATGAAAGCATGCACACATACACACACACACACACAGATACACAGTTCGTAGCAGCTTTATTCACAGTAGCCTAAAACTGCAAATGGTCCAGGCGTCCCTCAGCAGGTAAATGACAAAGTAATTGTGGCAAATCCCCAAAATGGAATCCTACTCAGTAACACAAAGGAACAAATCTGAATGAACTACAAAACCATTATATTAGGTGAAAGACTTCTTCACAGAAGAGCATATAGTATATGATTCTATTTTATGAAACTCTAGAACAGGCAAAATTAATTTGCAATGAAAAAAATTTTAACAGAAGTTCCTTCTGAGAGGTTGGGGAACGGGGATAAACTGGGAAGGGGCATGAGGGAACCCTGGGCAGGGGAGTGTTCCTCTGTTTCAGGAAAGGGGGTTGGGTTACACTGGAGAATGCACTTGTCAAATCCACCAGGGTACACCTGAGTTTATATTTTTGGATATAAATTTAACTTTTCCATCTAAATCTACCTATCTATAGATATAAATACTCATGATATATGTGTATCTCTGTGTTCTCAGACATATAGGGGGCTTCCCAGGTGCTGTTAGTAGTAAAGAAACTGCCTGCCAATACAGGAGATGTAAGAGATGGGGGTTTCATCCCTGGGTTGGGAAGATCCCCTGGGGGAGGGCATGGTAACCCACTCTAGTATTCTTGGTGGAGAATCCCATGGACAGAGGAAGAGCCCAGTGGGCTACAGTCCACGGAGTCGCAAAGAGTCAGACACAACTAAGCAACTAACACACACACGCACACAAATCTCTAGAAAGAGCTCTCATCTTAAACCTATAACATCAAACTTAGTGGAAGCTGGTTGCCTGTTCTGGCAAGGAAGGGGTCTGGGGGGCAGCTCCTGAGACTGGCCTCTATCCATGGTGAACTTTCAGCTCCTCACTCAACCTAAAACCCATCTGCAGGAGTAAAATGGTAGGAAAGTCTTTACAGAAGACTATTTCAGCGGGATGAGAGATCAGGCCCAACTCCAAATGCAGCAGAGATACCTGGGGGTTATAGCCAGTGAGCAGAGAAGAGTCAGTATATGGAGAATAATTAAGAAAAGACATCCCAGGAAGATGATTCTGGCTGAACCAACTTAGGATTCTTGCTGAAGACAAGTTGGAGTGATCGGACCTCAAGGGTGGGGAATTAGGACTTTGATCAGCTATCCAGAGTGATCAGATATCAAGAGTAGGGGGACCCTACCTACACTTATTTAGCAGGATTCTTGCTAAAACTGGGCTAGAAAGGCCAAGGACAGACAGGGCAAGGCCGAGGCTGAGAGAGGACTCAGAGGAGCCTGCCTAAAAGTTTGCTCAAGGAGAGTCTGCCACAGATCAGTTAGACGTCCCCTGGAGGTTCTGAGA
Organism: Madoqua kirkii; assembly: GCA_006408675.1. Taxonomy (NCBI): domain Eukaryota; kingdom Metazoa; phylum Chordata; class Mammalia; order Artiodactyla; family Bovidae; genus Madoqua; species Madoqua kirkii. Next base: position 71,851 of record SJYC01136225.1, read on the forward strand.
GTTGCTGAGTGAGATCGGGGCTACGGGAGGTGGCAGGTTCCCAGCACCCCAACCAGGAAGACCAATGTGCCTGTTGCCATCTTGTCTAGATCCCATGGTCCCCGATGTTCACTGACCTGAGAAGCAGTCTGATGTTCTGCCCTGGCTCTGAAAGTCAGACCCAAAATTCAGGACATTTCAGCAAGAAGTTGCATTTTGAGCCTCCTTCAGCATCAGATGCAGGATATAGGTGTCTGTTTGGCAAACTGAGTTTCATTCATTGTGTCATACGGGAGAATCGTGTCCCAAGGCATGTGGACCCCTTCACGCAGAATTCAGGGACATTTGGGTGGACCCACTTCTCTCCTTTCTCCAAGCTCCTCCCATAGACACGGCAACCCTCCCACGACAAATGCCCCAAGTCTTGGTTCCTCAAGAAGGAAAATTTCATCTCTATTATTCCTTCTCAGGACATTTAAAATAGCACCTCCCTGTGCCCGCGCCTCTCTGTCTGTATTTTTCTCCCTGACCCTCGTCACCTTCCATCACTTTCCATAACTCTCTCCTTTATCGTGTATACTGTCCCTGTGCCTGTGAGAATGAGGGCCCCGCAGGGCGGCCATCTGCCTGGCAGACTCGGGGCTGTGTCCCAGCGTTCAGAAGACCGTCTGGCACAGGATGTGCCCAGTAAATATGTGTCACATGGGTGACTGCCCAAGGCCAGCTGTCACACCTGCAAGGTTTTCTCTAAACTATTTGGCCTTCCTTGTGTTCCGTTTCTGCCCTGAGTCAGCCTAACTTACATAGAAATGTGTTTAGACACAGCTTCCATCCCTTCTGCTTGTATACAGGTCACTTTGCCTGTGACTTGAGCTCCTTCAGAACAGAAGGTTCTGTTGCCAAAGTCTGCACAAAATGGCCACAGTTCAGGTTGTCACACCTTCCCAGAGTCTAGATTTTCCCATCTGGAGATCAAAGTAGTGACCCCAGAAAACCCTTGACACCTGGACCTCCACTGGGAGGCTTTGATTCTGGAGAAAAGATTCCATAGAGCAAATGCCGTGGGACACCTGGACCTTTCAAGCTGTGAAAAGTTCTAGAATGATCTGTGCAGGAAACCAGGGGAACAGGCTGGTGGGTGTGAGGCACAGGCATGGAAGCCAGTTAAGACAGTAACTGCAGAGGACCTGACTCCTCAGAAACAGTGGGGACAGTGAGAGCGCCCAATTCTCTGTCCAGGGTACCTGGCACTATGAAGGGCCCACCTGCCCCTTCAGGTCTGGTGTCTCCTCTGCAAGGCAGAGGACTGATAGGGATTGCCCATTGGTCACACTATCTGGGAAACTAATCAGAACTAATAACTCCAACACCAGAGTGTTCAAAGTGCTGAACTAGGTCACAAGGATTTCACTTCTGGCGCAGGGGCTAAGGCTCTGCTCCCAATGCAGGGGGCCCAAGTTTGATCCCTGGTGGGGGAACTAGATCCTACATGCTGCAGCTAAGACCAGTGTGGCCAAACAAATAAATGTGGAGCTTCCCTGGTGACTTAGATGGTAAAGAATCTGCCTGCAATGTAGGAAACTTGGGTTCGATCTCTGGGTGGGGAAGATCCCCTAGAGAAGGGAATGGCTACCCACTCCAGTATTTTGCCTAGAGAATTCCATGGACAGACCATAGTGTTGCAAGCAATTGGACACGACTAATCAACTGACACTCTCACTTTCACTTTCCAGAGTGTTCAAGTTCAACCCCCAAAGCATCCCTCTTCAATTGTGTCCTGCTTTAAAATACTCTGTATCATTTTAGAAATATCATTTATGATTATGATTTTCAGATGTTGCTTATAAAATTCCCTGGCATGTCAGAACATGTCATGAGGCCAGGCCAGAGACACTGGGTCCTCCCCTGAAGTTAGATGTGTAATATCACCTAGGTCCTGTTTGTAAATGTCAGGAGCAGTCTGTAACTCCTTTCTCCTGTGGCTACCGCAACCCTGAGCGTAGCCAGAATTTTGTCCTCACTGGAGAACAAAAGGCTGGGTGAGAGCTGGGGTGATACACAGGGACTTCAGCTAGTGGCTGAGCTGGGCTGAAACACACCCCTCTTCAGGGTCAGAACACTGGCATCAGGCTAGCTGCCCATTCCTGGGTCCAGATGACACCCCTGCCTCTACCTGCTTCTCTGCTCACCAACAGGTGGGCTTAAAGTCACTGACCTTCCTTGGGGCTGGGGTGCAGGCTCTGAGCCCGTAACTGCCTTCTCCATGGTCCTATATGCAAATCCATCCATCCATCCATCCAGAACCATCTCCTTCAGAAAGCAAACCCAGTTCATCTCTTGTGTGGCTGGTCCACACAGTCATACAAGCTCCCTCTGAGCAGTGCCCATTCCGCAGGTTGCTTGTTCCTTGGTTCTTTTATTTTTAAAAGCTAACATTAACTGACTGCTTCTTATGTCCCAGACTCTAAGTATATCAAGCACATTTTCTCATTTGATCTTCTCATACCCATGACACAGGCACTAGGATCCTTATCGTACAAATGGGGAAACTGAGACCTGGAGAGGAGAGAGAGATGCCCATATCCTCTCCCTGTGTACTCGAGATTCAAACTCAAATCAAGAAAGAAGGAGGAGAAGGAATCTTGAGAAGGAGGCTGCCCTGTAACTGAGGAGGGGGCTCCGGGCCAGTGCTCAGCACACAAGGAGGTGCAAGAGTCTATACAGCCAAACAAAACACAGCCTTAAAATTTAAGTGAGGCTTAAATGAATGGAGGGATATATAATACCATGTTTAAGGACTTGTATTTTCAATGTTGTAAAAATGTCAATTCTTTAAAAACCGATCTGTTCATTCAATATGATTCCAATCAAATTTCCAACATTTGTGCATGTGTGAAACCTAACTTGATTCTAGAAGTTATGGCGATGGAGGAGCCATGAAACTTGGAGGTGGAAGGACTTGTTCTACTGGACCTTGTTCTACCAAGATTTATTATAAAGGCTTGGGAATTAAGCCAGTGCGACATTAGCACAAGGATTAAAAGAAAACAGGCCAACAGAACAGACTAGAAAGCTCAAAATGACACATGCAAATATGACCTTTAATTTCCAAGGGCAATGGTGCTGCAGCTCGGTGCAATCTTTCCAATGAGTCACATCAAGGCACTGGAAGCAACTGTGAGCTGTGGTCTCTGCCTCACACTGCTCCGGGGGTACTGAGAAGCTCTGTGTAAGAAGCCAAACAATGGTTAAGAAGTAATACAGATTGCCTTCAAGACCACTGGTCAGCAAAGGGGCTTCTTAAACTGGACGTAAAAAAGCACCGGTCATCAAAGAAAACGCTGAACAACTTTGATTGCATTGAAACTTAGAACTTTTGTTCATCAAAAGAGACCATTAAGAAAGCAAAAACAGGCAAGACTAAATGCAGTGTTTGGAGTTGGTGCTGAGAGGGTAAGGTAAGGAAGGAAGGAATCGTCATGAACACCTGAATAGCCTGAAGGGTGAATCAGGAGATGGTGATGGAGAGGGGGGCCTCAGAGGTGAGCTGTGTGCAGTGTCTTGAACTGAGTGATGTTACATGGGGTTTCCTTTTTAATAACTAATGGCTGCAGGAATTCTCTGGTGGGCCAGTGGTTTGTGCTTTCACTGCCATGTGCCCAGGTTCCATCCTTGGTCAGAGAACTAAGATCCTAGATGCTGCACAGCATGGCCAAAATTAGTTAATTAATTAAAATAATAATAATGACTACATGGCTCATAAGTGTTCTGAACTTTTCTAAATGGGTACAATTTCACAATAGAAAGAAACAAAAATACATGTATAATACCTTGCTATTTTTAAAATTCCACTCTGATGGATAGTTCATTTTTTGAAATAGATGATAATAGTGTGTGTGTGTGTGTGTTAATTGCTCAGCCATGTCTGACTCTTTGCGACCCAATGAACTATAGCCTGCCAGACTCTTCTGTCCATGGAATTCTCCAGCCAAGAATACTAGAGTGGGTTGCCATTCCCTTCTCCAGGGATCTTCCCAACCCAGGGATTAAACCTGTGTCTTCTGCACTGCAGGCAGATTCTACCATCTGAGCCACTGGGGATACTCTTTTTAAAATATAGTATGTGAACCATACTTTAAAAAGGAGGGAAAGGGACTTCCCTGATGGCTCAGTGGTAAAGAATCCGCCTCCCAGTGCAGGAGACATAAGTTTGATCCCTGGTCCAGGAGGATCACAGAGCAGCTAAGCCTGTGTGCCACAACTACTGCACCAGAGCTCTAGAGCCCACACTGCAGCTGCTGAGGCCTGTGTGTCCCGGAGCCCGGGCACCACAAGAAGAGAAGCCACAGCAGGGAGAAGCCCGCGCACCGCAGCTAGAGAAACGTTCTTGCAGCAAGGAAGACCCAGCACAGCCCGTAAATAAGTGCAAGTTTAAAAAGGAGGAAAAGTCTTCATAGTCTATGAGTTTCTTCCCCAAAGCATTCCAAGTTCCCTGCAGGAAGCTCTGGAAGAAGGTGCTGCCATAGGCACAGTCCTCAAAGAAACGCTGAGCACAGAGCAATTCGGATGGAGCTCCGGTGGTGAAACATCTCTTGTCCCACTTACGTCCATTTGCCTGGTTTCCACGATGACTTTGCAGAAATGAAGATCAGCTGATGAAGGTAATCGCACCCCTTCACAACTGCTCCACCCAGCACTCTGCAAAGACTGCAGCAAGATATCTAAGGGTCCTGGAGACTCCTCTCAGTGAGAAATGGTGACTGAGGGACAGTCATTCGCGCAGGGGATTCTCCGCCCTCGTATCTAATTCTTCCAGTCAGTTGATGTAGTATGGGGAGGAGGGACAACAAAGAACAAAAAGTTCCATTCCACACTGGAGGAACTCGGTGTTTTCAAGGACACCATGACCAAGTACAGGCAAGGCACGCTCTGCAAATGCAAAGAGCTGGCTGCCGTCGGGTGCACCCAGGCGAGGGGGCAGGCAGGGCGCCTCAGATCGCTGCATGGGCACAGGCCTTCTGCGTTCTGTTTGGACAGCCTAAACGTTCTTGGAGACAGAGCTAAAGCTGAGGTAAAGGTCATAGAGTGAAATACTCAGTGAAGGACCCCAATCCCTCCCCACCCCAAATGAGTAACAAGCCGTGCTCAGGCCCCAGCGTCCAAAAGAACTCTAAGTCTAAGGGGCTCTCAAGGACTCGGAAACTTGCACGGTGTTTTCACCATCTCCAAAGCCCAAAGAAGTAAGCTCAAAGATCAAAATCAAATTTATTTGGCTCTGAATTCAAAACTTATTTAGGAGTTAAGAAATAAACATGAGATGAGAAATAAACATTTTTTTAATATTTTAGGGGAAACAAACTTTCATGGGAGTTACTATGACCTGAGATTAAAGTGTATTATGTAGAGAAGAGCCAGATTGTATTCCCCTCCCTGTGGAAGGAATTGAAAACATGGTTATTCTTAAAGCGTACCTTGAAAAAGACTGGCAACTGTATCAGTTTAAAATATAAAAATGAAACAGAAAAGGGGTAAGTGTTTTAAAACAGGAAGTTTTAACACAGGAAGACATTTCCTTCCTGTTTTAAAGCAAGAAGATGCAGGGACCTCAAAGTTGGTGCTCTGTGATGCCCTAGAAGGTTGGGATGGGGTGGCAGGTTGGAGGGAGGTTCAAGAGGAAGGGGACACACCTATGCCTGTAGCTGATTCACGCTGATGTATGGCAGAAACCATCACAATATTATAAAGTAATTATCCTCCAATTTTTAAAAATAAAAGAATTTTTTAAAAGGCACGCAAGAACAAGTGTTGGCGAGAAAACAGAGAACCTGGGATTCTCATACACCACTGACAGGAAGGTAAAACGGCACTGACACTTTGGAAAATCGTTTCTTTCAAAAGTTAAACATCAACTTATCATATGACCCAGGAATTTCACTCCTAGGAACCTACCCCAGAGATATTAAAACATTCTTCAACACAAATTATTTATATATCAAAATCAGAGCAGCTTGATTCACAATCACCAGAAGGTAGAAACAACCCAGATAAATGCTCATCACCTGATAAATAGACAGATAATACGTTATGTCCACACAATGGAGTATTATGCTACAACTGAAAGGAGCAAACTAATGATAAATGCTGAAACCATCATGCCACGTGAAGGAAGCCAGGTGCACAAGAGGACACAGTGGATGAATGCACTCACATGAAATGTCAGACCCCTAGAGACGGAAAGCAGATCCACAGCCGCCCAGGGGATCAGCAAGCGAGGTCTGACTGCAAATGGCCCAAGGAAGAGATGTTCTGAGAATGACAGAGATGGTCCATTGTGCGGATGACTGCATAACTCTGCAGATTACTAAAATTTATTGAATCGTACACTGAGAGTGGATGAGTTTTATGGTCAACAAATTATACCTCAACAAAGTTGTCTTTTTTGCAAAAAGAAGCAGAGTGAACCCATGAAAGAGAAGTGGATTATTCAACAAATAGTGTGGGGATATTGACTAGGTAGTTGAGGGGGGGAAAAAACCCAACACATTTTGACTTGTATTGCATGCACCAAAAGACACCTAGTTTTATATTAGCCAGAGCATAAAAAACTATTAGGCAAAAAATTAGTTAATAAGTAACAAATTTCAAGGCAGGGGAAAGCTCATGAAATCTAAAAGCAATGGAAAAATCCATGAAGGACAGGAAACACTGTATTTGACTATGGGAAAAGTTTATGCTTGTATGCAGACCAAAATTATCAAATGAAGTAGAGAGACAAAGGACGAACCCAAAATATATTTTTGTTACAAAATAACAGCGTTCATCCCTCTAACATTTAAATACAAGAATCAATAAGAAAAATACTAACCTTGATCATTCCAAGAAGAAAGAACCCCATCGTCATTGTACTTCCTCCACACAGCACATCCTGTGCTTCCTGCAAAAGCATTTGTTCAAAACCAGCCTCACGTGAATATGAAGGTCCTGGTCACTGAGGGCTCTGATCACACCTAAGGCTGGGAGTAGGGATGATGGGGCCACCGGTGTCACCAAGCTCTGAGTCAGCCACAATGCCCCATGTTCATCCTGAAAACCCCCTGGCCCTGGGAATTAAGAGCTCTGTCCCACCAACATGCAGGAACCACCTCAAAGTACGGAGGCACTTACCCAAAAGAGGCTTCAAGCATCACTGGTGTCTTCACTTTAGCTTGAGTTGAATAATATTCTGTCTAAAGACAGGGAAAGAGAAAGGAGAGACAGATTCAATGTGCCAAGTGTTTGTCTGGGATAATACATTTGAGGAGAGAAGCGAGTATTAGAACATGTGGCTTCCCAGGAAGACAAGAACCCTGGGAATTGAACTGAAGCTGAAAGTCCACAGCACAAGCTCAGTTGTGTGCAAGAAAGCTCGTGTGTCTTTATTTTCTCCAGATCCACTTAAATCTGATTGCAAACTATCATTTCACAGGCAATAAAAAAAATTCAGTCTCCTTCCCCCAAGCTACATTCCCTCCCTCCATCTATATTGGGTGCGTCGATGTCTCAGGGACTCAGGGTCAGGTACCACTTCCCAGGGTACACCCAGCCTGGGATGCAAGCCAGCATCACCCATTGGTGAGGACAGAAGGCATGTCTGCCTGGGACACCAGGGCCTTGTCACCCTTCAGAATGCTGTCCAGATCTGTGGCAGGGGTCTGCACTGGGTTATGACCCCCCCCCAAACTCTCCGTGCCCTCTCTCCTCTCTGGACTTCCCCTCCATCTGTCAGTCCACCCAGATCATCTGTTTCATGAAAGCAGGATTTAAAACACATACACACATATTCCACACCACACACACACATGCATGCCGTAAGACACTGACTCTAAGTCATGCCCAGTTTCCCCCTTGCCAGAGATGATAAAGCAACATTAGGACTTGCTGTGCTGCTTAGAACAGGGGCGAGGGAAATGGAGAGGGAGCAATTAAAAATTAATATCTGATGGATGATCCTGGCCATGGCACTGCCTGAACTCCATGACAGATCTCAATCCCAAAACTCCAACCCTCAAACCTAGAAAGGAAATTTCTAGGCTGTCTTATTTGGTTACTTCATCCTGCACTTTACAAAAGGAAAAAAAAAAAATGTGTGAAAGCCAGAAGAGAAACCAGAGTTTGGTGGGAAAAGCTCCAGAAGAGAACGTCTTCTGGATGTCCAAGAGGCTCAGCGTGTTGAGAGGAATGTCTGCTACCTTTGGTAATTTATCTAATAGCCAATTTACTTTCCTTAAGGAGTTAACAGTCCCTTCAGAGCAATGATTCTCAAATATGACCATGCATCGGAATCCCTTCGGGGAGGGCTCATTAAAACACATTTTCTGCCCTCCTCCCCCAAGAGTTTCTGACTCAGCAATTCTGGGGCAGAACCTCAGAATTTGGAGACCAGACTTTGAGAACAACTGCCCTAAACTCTCAGGGCCCTCACAGCTGGCAAGCAATACGTTTTAAGTTAAGTCAGATGTCCCTAAGATGTGACTGCAGACTCAAACTCTCCTAAACACCTAATTAAAATCACAAGACGATGGCATCGGCTGCTCTCTAATGTTTCAAACAAACAGCAGGTGAAGCATTTTCACATTCGTGATGATTACAACTATAATCAGTACCTGCAAATATTTAAAAGAAGCGGCCGATCGGAGGGTCTCAATTGGCTTTTTTCATGATCTCTATGCCAATTCTGGTTTCCACTTTTATTATTTCTATTCTCACTTCCTCCCAGCGGTGCAGTTTAATTCTGCTCACTGGAGAAATGGGTTGGGATCAGATTCAGAATCTGAAGCTGGCAGAAGCTTCGGTTGCCTCCTGAAATCCAGTGACTCAGGACAAAAGAAGTAAGCATTGGGTGCACCCTCCCCAATGATCCTCCCTGACCTGTTCGTTGCCTGGTGGACAGCTTCCTTTGTACAGTGAGTGTGCTACTGAAATGGATCAGGGCCATAGTGTCCTCCCCACCTCGATGTCCTCTGCCTGCTTTCTGCCTGTGGAAAACTTTAGTCAAAGAATAAGCTTGATCAGAGAAATGAGAACATGCAGAAACAAAGCAAAACACTCAAAGGAGATGAAACAATAATAATATTAGTCATTAAGCACAGTCAAGGGCTATCGACAATATTCTGAGCCATATCCTATGAGCTATCTTACATGTCCTGAAACCCCAGCTAGAAAAAGTTAACTCCATGATGATCAGACTGTACCCACAAAATAAGCTGCCACAATTCCTAGAACTGGCCTCAAAGAAATGGAAATAAACCGACTCTGGAGCTGAAAATGAAATGTACCTAAAACAACCAAGATGGTGCTGGTCAGACCACCAATGACCAGTTTCAAGATGACCGTCAAAGCTGACTGCTATTTCTACATGTAGCGCACACCCCCATCCCGCGCCAATTCTGTCTATAACAGCCTCTGCCCTCTGATCGCAGTGGGAGGAATCAGTCTTTGGACAGATGTCCACCCTCCCCACCAGTTGCCGGCATCTTAAATAAAGCAAATTTTCCTTTCCCACCAACCTGGCCTGTTTGTTGGCTTTTGAGCGGTGAGCAGCCAGACCACACGTTTTTTGGTAACACTACAGCAGAAATCATAGCTTGCTACAAACCCTGACTCACTGGACTGGTATTGAATTGTGTGCCCTCGTCTTTTGTCCTGTATCAGTTTACTCTGAGTGTCTAATGGAGCCAGCTCATACTGATCCCAAGAGCCAATAGGATTTACAGCCATCTCATGAGGCAATGGCACCCCACTCCAGTACTCTTGCCTGGAAAATCCCATGGACAGAGGAGCCTGGTAGGCTGCAGTCCGTGGGGTTGCTGAGGGTCAGACACGACTGAACGACTTCCCTTTCACTTTTCACTTTCATGCATTGGAGAAGCGAATGACAACCCACTCCAGTGTTCTTGCCTGGAGAATCCCAGGGACGGGGGAGCCTGGTGGGCTGCCATCTATGTGGTCGCACAGAGTCAGACACGACTGAAGTGACTTAGCAGCATGAGCTGGTGGTTTAAAGACAGCCATGGTGAAGAATTACATTATATAAACTTAGAATCATGCTTAGTCACCCAGTCATGTCCAACTCTTTGTGACCCCAGGGACTGTAGCTTGCCAGATTCCTCTATCCATGTGGATTTTCCAGGCAAGAATACTAGAGTGGGTTGCCATGCCCTCCTCCAGGGGATCTGCCCAACCCAAAGGAAGATATAATAGTAAATTATATATAACAGTAAATTACTCTCCCAGCTCTGCTTCCATGATACGATGTTGGTAGCCTGAAATCAACTTGTGTTGTGTGTGTGCTAAGTTGCTTCAGTCGTGTCTGACACCTTGCCACCACATGGACTGAAATCCACCAGGCTCCTCCGTCCATGGGGATTCTCCATGGAGAATCCCTCTGGGGACTCTCTCTGGAGTGGGTTGCCATGCCCTCCTCTAGGGAATCTTCCCAACCCAGGGATCAAGTCCACATCTCCTATATCGCTTGCATTGCAGGTGGAATTTTTTACTACTGAGCTACCGGGGAAACCCTGAAATGAACTAAGGAGGAGGTATTTACATGACAGAAATCTGTGTGCTCTGTAAGTCAGCCAGCACCCCCACTACCCAAGCAATTACTAAATATTTACCAGTATAACACTGATCCTGTGGTCGCAAAAGACACTGATGATAAGTCTACTTTAAAACCCCACATTCCAAGAGTCTTCTTTGCAAAGCATAGACAAGTTTCAAGACATTTTTGCAAATCCTGGCTCTGAAGGATCAAGTTGATTCGCTGAAACATTTCTTCCTCAACAACCATAAAAACCCATCCCCGGTGGTCCAGTGATTAAGAATCCACCTGGCAATTCAGGGGACACAGGTTCGATCCCTGGTCTGGGAAGATGCCGTGTGTCTTGGGGCCACTCAGCCTGTGTGCTACAATACTGAAACCTGTGCTCTTAGAACCTGTGCACTTGTTGCTCCACAAGAGAAGTCACCGCAACGAGAAGCCTGCCCGTGGCAGCTGGAGGGCAGCCCCCACTCACTGCGCCTAGAGAACGCCCAAGGCAGCAACAAAGACCTGATATGGCCAAAACTAAATATTTTTTTAAAAGCCCATGGGATCTGGAGACTCAGCCCTCCATCCTGCTCCATGACCTAGTAGTTGCCAGGAAGTCTGAGTCCATCCCTTCATATTTACAAACTGCAGTTCTCTCATCTGCAAAATAACCTTCATGATACAACAGAAAGAAAGAGCAATAAAGGAGAAAGGGAAATAGGAGAAGGAAAACTAAATAAACACTCTGCAGAAGCCTTCAACTTTGGACAGAAGTAAAATGTGTGGTCCCAGTAACACCACAGACAGTAAGGGTTGAATGGAATTACCCTCAGTTAAGTTTCTTGTATTTTGTGTGAAGTGAGACACCACTAATTATATGGAGACTGTGCCTCTATGCTGCCCCATCCAGGTGGGAAAAGGCCCAGACTGAAGTTAAGGATGCATGTTGTTGCTTAGTTGCTTAGTCATGTCCAACTTTTTGCGACTGCACAGACTGTAGCATGCCAGGCTTCCGCATCCTCATTAACTCCTGGAGTGTGCTCAAGTTCATGTCCTTTGAGTTGGTGATGCTATCTGACCATCTCATTCATATTCTAATCTAATTCTAATCCCTGGATCCTCTGGGGTTTATTTCTATTGTCAATTCTTTCTGCTTATTCTTATTAATCACGTCTCCTCCCATGTCAGGCTAAATCTGATAGTTTACTAGTCATTACATTTGAAAATTACTTCTAGAACTAGTTTGCAGCCCATGGGATTTTCACGGCTCCTCTGAGGCTCCCGGCCAACTAGCAATCTGGCATCACCTAATTCTGTCTTCAGATATTGAGCCTCTCTAAGTCCCTGGATGTCTCTGCCTGAGGCTAAAGCCTAGTCTAGACTGTCTTTTGCCTTTTTTTTTTTTCCACTTTCCCTCTGATTCAGTGTTATTCCCAGAGTGCAATTCCCTTTCGAGCTCCAACCTAAGCACAAGAGACAACCACAGGTGGCCCAACACCCCAACCTTCCCCGACCCCCAGCCTCCCTCCAGCATGTCAGATGCGCTGCTAAACTGCTCGGTCACCTCAGGGCAGAGTGACGGGACCCAGGCCCAGGTTTCTGAGTGCTGTCTTCTCTTGAATCTCAGTCCTTTCGTTCTTTATTCCTGGCTAACTCTCTGATGCCTCAGTCAAACCTTCAGAATTATTTGGCCAGTTAGAGAACGTATCTTCCACTGAAGGATTAGATTGACCCCAAAATTCCCCCAATCTAGTCTTAATTTTCTGAACACTGGAGAACTCTCGGTGATGTCACAGGAACTGACTGACGCTCGGCTGCCAGGTGGTCCCATCAACGTGCGGCTCCCAGAGTTTTTAGGGACACAGCTATTGTCCCTAACAGGGACCCTTGACCTTTCTCATCCTGAAGGCGTCTTCCAGTGTAACAGACTGCAGTGGTTTCCCCTGGTCATCTATGCAGCTAAGAGCAAAGGGCATGTGATTGACAAGAACTAGGGAAGGAGGAGTCCCAGGCCATGGGGAACTCTAGGGGCCAGCTGACTGCCCCAGATATCCCTAACACCCCATATCCTGGCATGATCTCCTGTGAACCCAGCAGGCCCACAGCCCTCATCTCGCCCAGGGCTGCAGCCCCTACCCTTCCTGGGTGCTGTCAAATACTATTTGAAGACCCACTCACTCATAGACAACCCCAGAGGCCAAAGATGATACCACCTTCCTGCAACAAGGACGTCAGCGCTGCCCTGACTCAGCTCAGTGTCAGGGATGTTCTGGGATGCTCTGGGAGCTAGTCTGCAGGTATGCACGGGATACTTGACTTAATATGGACTATGCCTCCTTCCACCCACCTTTGCCCGCCCTGGATACACTGACTCCAGAAGTCTCACTATCCCCGTGGAAAAGCAGAGCCCAGTGCTGCATGCAGCCTCCTGGGTCCCAACCCTCTTCCAGGGCCTCATGGACTTGCTGGCTTTCTGCTGCCCCCAACACTGCTGTGTGCATTGTGTCAGCTCTTCTGGTTGTCCTGCTAAGACAGGTGATCTAAACTACCCCATCCACGGGCTTCAGAGGCAGGAGCGATGCTCTTTATGGGAACATTTTCAGACAAGATGAAGTGTACACAGTAAAACTGAAAATGGACCCTTCAAAGTCACAGCCGCCGCCTCCAAGCCCATTTCTACAGGTAATGGCTGTTGGCGATTTGACAGGTGTGATTTCAGAACATGTCTGTGCATGTATAAACATAGGCTTTTATTCATCAACTACACCTAGTACTCTGCAGCTTGACTTTTTTCTCATAGCGTTAAGACACAGAGGCGTTTCTGCATCGGCTGTAAAGCTTTCTTTCAGCTGCACACTGCTCAAATGTGCATGTTTCATAATTCATTTAACTAGTCCTCCACTGTGCGTGTGCATGCTCCGTCACTTCAGTTGTGTCTGATTCTTTGCGACCCTGTGGACTGTAACCCACCAGGCTCCTCTCTCCATGGGATTCTCCAGGCAAGAATACTGGAGTGGTTTGCATTGCGCTCCTCCAGGGGATCTTCATGACCCAGTGATTGAACCCGCATCTTATGCAACTCCTGCATTGCAGGGAGATTCTTTACCACTGAGTCACATGGGAAGCCCAGTCCTCCACTGGGGGATTCTAAAAACAGTACCAATTATGTCGCGTTCAACAGAACATGAGAGTTCCATTTCTCCACATCTTCACTATCTCTGGCTATTAAACAATATTTTTCAAGGTTGGTTAATTTGATGGGTTAGACACGAGATGGCCTCACATTGGTTTGCTTTTCATGACTTTAATGAAGTTTGATTCCTTCTATAATATGTTACTGGCCATTTGGATTTTTTTTTTTTTTTGGTTCATTGCACTCATATCCTCTGCCCATTTTTTTTGATCGATTTTCAGCCTTCATTGATTTTAAATGTTTTGTGTGTCTTATGGATGCTTGCCTCTGTGATATAAAGCTGGTCTCATTGACTGGTTCTCAAGGAGGGTGATTCAGTGGTGGGTTGACAAAAACTATCAGCTGCTGAGTTGATAGATACTTCCTCCTGTTCTTTTATGTACCCAGAGATCGCAATTTTTATTTGTAGGATAGTGTGCCAGCCCTAGGAGATAGAGCCAAGACTGGTCACATCATTGCCCTACAAGTGCAGAGAAGGAGCAGAGGATCAAGGGCCCGTTTGTGGCCCATAATATGAAAGGTGAGTGGCCTCAGAGGAGACCCTCTTGACCAGCTCCTCCCAGGTGGGGATTCCATGTGCAACCCAGGAGGAGACTCGTGCGTGGGGAAGGTGATGGGCTAGACAGAGCAAAGCCCTTGATCACCATGAATACTGCAACAGCCTCTGAGACTATCACCTTCAGGGCTTCTGGGAGGAACGGAGTCGGTTCCCGGAAGTGGAGATTGTTGTCACATTGTAGAAGGAAGCATGAAGGATTTGGGGGCCTGGGGGTGCAGGAGCTGGGATGGAAGAAAGAGGAACTGAACTGGACAAGATGTGGCATGTCAAGAGCTGGGCGCATGCAGTGTGAGCTGGGAACCCCATCTGCTCCTAGATGTTTGCCCAGAAAACCTACATTGCTCACACAGGTGAGTGGCCCCCGTGGGCACCAGGGTTGGGGGATCCCTGTGGGAGGGCACAGGGGTACAGACATCTGGGTTAGAGCACAGTGAAGAACAGAAACCCCTCGGGACACACAGCCTGGGGCGGGAGAGGCAGTGGTCCTTCGTCCCTTGGCAAGTGTCCAGCACCCTCTGGTCCAGCTCCTTTCCCCTAAGACATGGAGGGACAAAACATGGCTGCAATAAGAAGACATCTTTCTCTTTTTCTCAAATCATTTAATAGATGTGGCTGGCAAGCATTTGCCCCAGAGAATGCACACAGGGAGGGGAGCGCATTCCGGCACCATCTTGCTAGTGGGGTCCTGAAGGCTCACACCAACAATGAAATTGCCTTTTCATTTAGATTGGGTTTGTGCCCATTTCTTTCCCTATCATCAAATGAACTGGGAGCACAAACATCGGACTGGGTCATTCAAGTCCTCTGTCACATCTTAACACCGTCATCGTTAACACCAAATACTAGGTTTGTGTGTTTGACACACCACGAGGCCAAAGAAACCAAAGTTAGGAACAGACAAGGGTTTATTGCAGGGTCAAGCAAGGAGAACTGGGAATTGGGGGATGAGTGCTTATGCTTAAAATACCCTGAGCTCCTCGCATGTTTCCAGCAAAGCACTTTAAAATTTTTCTGTCTTACTTTGGAGTATAGTTGATTTATAATGTTGGGGTTAGTTTCCAGTGTCCAGCAAAGTGATTCAGCTATACAAACCAAGTGAGGCAGCAGAACCCCCAGGGTATGTGATTGGCTTGTGCACAGTCCTCTCACTGACAATAGGCACCAGAGTGGTGTCACAGGAGTGAGTGTTAGCAATCCTTTGGTGCCAGTAGGTCTGATGGCTCTGTGTTCATGATCATCATAAGTTAATTTCTTCCATTTGGTGGTGGTTTTTAGTATCTGGAAAGCTGAAGATATATGCATCAGATACCATTATCGAGATACTTCAGAGAGGAGTTAAAACAGTGAGTATGAGGGAGGGCTCTGTGCCCAGAAAGGCCCCATAGGGTCCTGATCATTACATCATCATCATCATTATTGTTGTTGTTGTTGTTGTTGTTACTGACAATCACGCACAAGCATTCACACATTTTTACAGATGCTGGGGAAGCAAAAGTCATATACAGTTATAATTTGGGAAAAGGATACAAGAACACCAGTCTAAAAATTTTCTCCTTATTGCCTCGTGACATATTGTGTGTTCAGTTCAGTTCAGTGGCTCAGTTGTGTTCGACTCTTTGCAACCCCATGGACTGCAGCACACCAGGCCTCCCTGTCCAGCACCAACTCCCGGAGTTTACTCAAACTCATGTCCATTGAGTCAGTGATACCATTCAATCATCTCATCTTCTGTCATCCCCTTCTCCTCCTGCCTTCAGTCTTTCCCAGCATCAGAGTCTTTTCAAATGAGTCAGTTCTTCACATCAGGTGGCCAAAGTGTTGGAGCTTCAGCTTTAGCATCAGTCCTTCCAATGAATATTCAGGACTAATTTCCTTTAGGATGGACTGGTTGGATCTCCTTGCTGTCCAAGGGACTCTCAAGAGTCTTCTCCAACACCACACCTCAAAAGCATCAATTCTTTGGCGCTCATCTTTCTTTATAGTTCAACTCTCACATCCATACATGACCACTGGAAAAGCCACAGCTTTGACAAGACAGACCTTTGTCGACAAAGTAATGTCTTTTTAACTTTTCTGCCAAGGAGCAGATGTCTTTTAATTTAATTTAATATCATATGTTACATTATATAAACTGCCTACATACTTTCTGTAACAAAGCAGGCATCAGAGTCTGGATTTCTCCAAAAGCAGAGCCTGAGATCCAGCCTTGGATGCTGGCAGTCTTCTTGGCAGGTGATTCTTGGGAGTGATTCTGGGAAGAGGGAACAGCCACTGAAGGCACACTCATGGGTGGGTCTCATCGCAGATGATGGGGCCCAGTCCCACTGGGGACCCTCTGAGAAACTGCATGGAGAGCACCCAGGATTGGCCTGTGTGTGTGATGAGACATCTTGCTCCAGAGTTTGCTAATGTCCCAGCACTTCCATATCCCTCCTGCCTGTAGGGGACATTCCCCCAGATGCTGGGGAGGCTCTCCTGCAAGGAAAAAAGATGCAGGTGCTGGAGACAGGACACTGCCCACTGTGGCTGCAGAACTCAGATGCACCCTGGGAATTCAGAGTGAGGCACAAGCAGCATCAGTACCAGGTTGCATAGACACAGAGGAAGCACCAAACCAGTGGTCCTTTGAAACAAGCTGTTTTATTTAAGAATGTAAATAATTGATCCAAGCCTCACTCATTGCCACATTAAGACATTTCAGAACTATCTCCTCACATTAATCTATTGATATCTGGTAAGAAGTAGGCAAAGTTTGCCTCCCACAGAGTCCACTGCACAAGCAGGAGGTCTTCAGGCTGTCCAGGGAGATGAATTCCAAAAGCAAAATTAGCAGAAATCCTCTGCAGAGTGAAAAAAAATGGAAAAGCTGTGCTTCTCCAAGAGAAAAAAGACAACTCTATACATCAACAACAAAGAAGCTGTAAACTCTCCCATCCACTGTCTCAAGGTTGAGAAATGTGAAGCATGTTTCCAGTCTTAGAGGATCAGCACAGACCTCAGATACACAGGGTAGGATCTTCATCAGCTATCTCCCTAGACAACGCTAAAATGACCACAAAGGTCAGAAAGATATAGACCCACATACACCCAACCAGCATATAATATTGATTATATTCTTTGCAGCCAAAGATGGAGAAGCTCTATACAGTCCGCAAAGCCAAGACTGGGAGTTCACTGTCGCTCAGATTATGAGCTCCTTATTGCCAAATTCAGATTTAAATTGAAGAAAGTAGGGAAAACCACTAGACCATTCAGGTATGACCTATATCAAATCCCTTATGATTATACAGTGAGAAATAGATTCAAGGGATAAGATCTGATAGACAGAGTGCCTGAAGAACTATAGACAGAGGTTCATGGCATTGTACAAGAGGCAGTGATTAAGACCATCTCCAAGAAAAAGAACTGCAAAAAGGCAAAATGATTGTCTGAGGAGGCCTTACAAATTACTGAGAAAAGAAGAGAAGTAAAAGGCAAAGGATAAGTGGAGAGATATACCCATTTGAATGCAGAGTTCCAAAGAATAGCAAGGAGAGATAAGAAAGGCTTCCTCAGTGATCTATGCAAAGAAATAAAGGAAAACAATAGAATGGGAAAGGCTAGAGATCTCTTCAAGAAAATTAGACATATCAAGAGAACATTTCATGCAAAGATAGGCACAATAAAGGACAGAAACAGTATGGACCTAACAGAAGCAGAAGATATTAAGAAGAGGTAGCAAGAATACACAGAATTATACAAAAAAAGATCTTCACAACCCAGATAATCACAATGGTGTAATTACTCACCTAAAGCCAGACATTCTGGAATGAGAAGTCAAGTGGGCCTTAGGAAGCATCACTATGAAAAAGCTAGTGGAGGAATTCCAGTTGAGCTATTTTAAATCCTGAAAGATGATGCTGTAAAAGTACTGCAGTCAATATGCCAGCAAATTTGGAAAACTCAGCAGTGGCCAGAGGACTGGAAAAGGTCAGTTTTCATTCCAATCCCAAAGAAAGGCAATGTCAAATAATGCTCAAACTACCACACAATTCCACTCATCTCATATGTGCTCAAAATTCTCCAAGCCAGGCTTCAACAGTACGTGAATCATGAACTTCAGATGTTCAAGCTGGATTTAGAAAAGGCAGAGGAACCGGAGATCAAATTGCCAACTTCCATTGGATCATTAAAAAAGCAGAAGAATACCAGAAAAACATCTACTTCTGCTTTATTGATTATGCCAAAGCTTTTGACTCTTTGGACCAAAACAAACTGTGGAAAATTCTTAAAGAGATGGGAATACCATACCACCTCACCTGCCTCCTGAGAAACCAGTATGCAGGTCAAGAAACAACAGTTAGAACTGGACATGGAATAACAGACTGGTTCCAAATCAGGAAAGGAGTATGTCAAGGCTGTATATTGTCACCCTGCTTATTTAAATTATTTAACTTATATGCAGAGTACGTCAGGCAAAATGCAGAGCTAGATGAAGAAAAGCTGGAATCAAAATTGCTGGGAGAAACATCAATAACCACAGATATGCAGATGACACCACCCTTATGGCAAAAAGTGAAGAAAAACTAAAAAGCCTCTTGATGAAGGTGAAAGAGGAGAGTGAAAAAGCTGGCTTAAAACTCTACATTCAAAAAACAAAGATCAAGGCAACTGGTCCCATCACTCATGGCAAGTAGATGGGGAAACAATGGACACAGTGACAGACTTTATTTTGGGGGGGCTCCAAAATCACTGCAGATGGTGACTGCAGCCATGAAATTAAAAGATGCTTGCTCCTTGGAAGAAAAGCTATGAGTAACCTAGACAGCATATTAAAAGACACAGACATTACTTTGCCGACAAAAGTCTGTTTAGTCAAAGCTATGGTTTTTCCAGTGGTCATGTATGAATGTGAGAGTTGGACTATAAAGAAAGCTGAGCACCAAAGTATTGATGCGTTTGAACTGTGGTGTTGAAGAAGACTCTTGAGAGTCCTTTGGGCAGCAAACAGATCCAACCAGTCCATCCTAAAGGAAATTAGTCCTGAATATTCATTGGAAGGACTGATGCTGAAGCTAAAACTGCAATACTTGGGCCACCTGATGTGAAGAACTGACTCATTTGAAAAGACTCTGATGCTGGGAAAGATTGAAGGCAGGAGGAGAAGGGGATGACAGAGGATGAGATGGTTGGATGGCATTACCAACTCAAAGGACATGAGTTTGAGCAAGCTCTGGGAGTTGGTGATAGAGAGGGAAACCTGGTGTGCTGCAGTTCATGTGGTTGCAAAGAGTTGGACACAACTGAGCAACTGAACTGAACACCCAACCAAAGACTTCTGCCCAAATATACAAAGAACTCAGACAAGAGAATGAGAAAAGATCAGACAGCATAACAGAAATTGGTGAAAATACTTGAATAGGCACTTCATAAAACAGTAACACTTCATGACCTGTAAGCAAATGAAAGTGTAGTTAACCTCATTCAGTTCAGTTTGGTCGCTCAGTCCTGTCCGACTCTTTGCAACCACATGAATCACAGCACGCCAGGCCTCCCTGTTCATTACCATCTCTCGGAGTTCACTCAGACTCACGTCCATAGAGTCCATGATGCCATCCAGCCATCTCATCCTCGGTCGTCCCCTTCTCCTCCTGCCCCCAATTCCTCCCAGCATCAGAGTATTTTCCAGTAAGTCAACTCTTCGCATGAGGTGGCCAAAGTACTGGAGTTTCAGCTTTAGCATCATTCCTTCCAAAGAAATCCCAGGGTTGATCTCCTTCAGAATGGACTGGTTGGATCTCCTTGCAGTCCAAGGGACTCTCAGCGATCAATGCAAAAAAATAGATGAAAACAACAGAATGGGAAAGACTAGAGCTTTCTTCAAGAAAATTAGAGATACCAAGGGAACATTTCATGCAAAGATGGACTCGATAAAGGACAGAAATGGTATGGACCTAACAGAAGCAGAAGATATTAAGAAGAGATGGCAAGAATACACAGAAGAACTGTACAAAAAGATCTCCATGACCCAGATAATTACAATGGTATGATCACTCATCTATAGCCAGACATCCTGGAATGTGAAGTCAAGTGGGCCTTAGAAAGCGTCACTGCGAACAAAGCTAGTGTAGGTGATGGAATTCCAGTAGAGCTATTTCAAATCCTGAAAGATGATGCTGTGAAAGTGCTGCACTCCCTATGCCAGCAAATTTGGAAAACTCAGCAATGGCCACAGGACTGGAAAAGGTCAGTTTTCATTC
The DNA here is from genome assembly GCA_006408675.1 of Madoqua kirkii. Lineage (NCBI taxonomy): Eukaryota > Metazoa > Chordata > Mammalia > Artiodactyla > Bovidae > Madoqua > Madoqua kirkii. Next base: position 92,388 of record SJYC01136225.1, read on the forward strand.
CAATCCCAAAGAAAGGCAATGCCAAAGAATGCTCAAACTTAAATTCATTAATAATGAAGAAAATGCAAAACAAAGAATAGTACATCCGGTTGTCTCCTGTAGATGGCTAAATGGAAAAGACTAATGATGCCAGTGTTTGTGAGGATTTAGAGCAACTAGAATGGTCTTCTGTAAAGTGATGGGAATATAAATTGGCTCAACCTCTCTGAAAATCCATGGCCCTACCTTATGACCTGTCCATTCCACTCTAGTGTATACTTAGATATGTGATTATAGTCACTCAAGGATCTGTCTAGAGCAACACTGTTCATAATAGCTAAAATAATACTATATTATATATTTGACAGTCACTAAGAGAGTTGATCTTGAAATTTCTCATCACAAGGAGAAAAACATTTGTAACTATGTGTATGATGAATGCTAAGTAGACTTATTATGGTGGTCATTTCACAATATATCCATACATCCAATCATGATGTTGCAAACCTGACTCTGACACATTGTTACATGTCCAGTATGTCTCAATAAAAACAATGACTAAAAACTAGCAATTCAAGTGCCCATAAACAGTGGAATAGTATATATAATTAAATATTATACTATATTAGATCAGTTATGTTATAAATTACTTATAGCCATATAAAATATATGCACAATAAATACATAGCATATCACATAGTATATATGATATGTATTATTTATTATTGGAGAAGAAAATGGCAACCCACTCCAGCATTCTTGCCTGGGACATCCCATGGACAGATGAGCCTAATGGGCTACAGTCCATGGGTTCACAAAGAGTTGACTTAGTGACTAAACACAAGTCACTAAGTCACAAAGACACGACTTAGTGACTAAACAACAATAACTGTTTGTTATATAGCTGTATCATTATATTATGTAATTATACAACATAAATATATTTTATATAATACATAACTTTATACAAGTATATTATACTCATAGATTTCAGTGATGTTTATATTATGCATATGGCATAGCCCACGAAGGAAAGCAATTCAGCAATAAGAATGGATAAACCAAACTGATCACATGACCACTTGGATGAATCGCACACGATGTTGAGGAGCCAGACGTGGGGGCACACTGGGACTCCAGGGACAGGCCATACTAAGCTCTGGGATCACGCTCTCTTACTGAGGGTGACGTGAGGCTCATTCTTAGAAGAAATGAAACCAGAGGAATAGGGCAGAGGTCTTCTGATTCTCCTTCCAAGTCAGTGGCTCTTAAAACTCTGTGCATCTCTCACCTTGGTGTAAAAAAAAAAAAAAAAAAGCATTAATTTTAAAAACACTGTGAACAGATTATTCTCAAGGAGTCAACACCAAGTTTGGGATGCCAAGCAGTCAGCAGGTCCTGGAAAGACTCTGGTGGCCCCAGCCCTACAGGAGGCTGAGGGGAAGGCAGCTCTGGGGCAGGCGCTGGGTAAGACAGCTTCCCAGAGTGAAGCTGTAGTGCTTGTGGCTCAGATGGTGTTCACCACCCCCACGGGGGCCTTCTGTCTGACTCATCAGGTTCATTCCAAAGACCATGTGTGAACATCTGACCAAGATATATGAAGAGATGTCAGCAAAGGTGACACCTTGGGGTTTGAGGGCCCAAGTGTATGTATACCCAAGAGAAGGAGGATGACTGCAGCCATGAAATTAAAAAATACTTGCTCTTTGGAAGGAAGTTATGACAAATCTAGACAGCGTATTAAAAAGCAGAGACAACTTTGCTGACAAAGGTCTGGATGCTCAAAGCTATGGTTTTCCCAGTAGTCATGTATGGTTGTCAGAGTTGGACCATAGAGCAGGCTGGGCATGGAAGAATTGATGCTTTCAAACTGTGGTGCTAGAGGAGACTCTTGAGAGTTCCTTGGACTGCGAGGAGATCAAACCAGTCAATCTTAAAGGAAATCAGTCCTGAATATCCATTAGAAGGACAGATGCTGAACCTGAAACTCCAGTACTTTAGCCACCTGATGCAAAGAACTGATTCATTGGAAAAGATCCTGATGCTGGAAAAGATTGAAGGCAGGAGGAGAAGGGGAAAAGATGGTTGGATGGCATCACCAACTCGATGGACATGAGTTTGAGCAAACTCTTGGAGACAATGAGGGACAGGGTAGCCTGGCGTGCTACATTCTGTGAGATCACAAAAAATTCAGACATGACTTATCAGCTGAACTGAACTGAACACACACAGGCACATGCATATGTGCACGTGTATATACACACACAGGCATTCACACACAGGTACACACTCACACATAAGCAATGTGCGCCCACATATTTCCACACACTCACACACATAGGCACGTGCACATACACATGTACACATGAATCCCATGTTCTGCACACAGAAACACTTGCATGAACATATGCGTGCACACGTAAGCACATGTTCACACACAGCACACAAGTACATGTATGCAATGTGCACCCAAGTGACACCGTTATTCAGGCACACACACATATACACAGACACGCACCCCAGCTGCACCCTGCGTGAGGTCTAAGAGGCATCCTGGTGTAAGTGGTTGCAGTGGCACAGGGCAGACCTAGGAGCAGGGCTGAATCAATGGTGGACCCCAGCTCCCACCCAGGGTGGGGTGTCCTGGCGCTGACCTTCCTTCGAAGATGTCATCTCCCCAGTTCATTAAGGGTCCATCCAAGGCCCCTGGGAGAGACCTGCTCAGATCTAACAGCTGTCAGGAGTGAGGGACCACTGTGGTGTTCTCCTTGTCATCCTCCCCTCACACTGTCTACCTGGTCTCAGGTCCCAGCTAAGGCCACCCCAGCGGCCATGGTACAAGGAGGCAGCAAGGAGAGTCAGGAGCCGGTAAAGTCTCAGCAGGAAAGGAAGTGATGAGGGGGAACAGCCTCCTGGCATCTCACTGTCCTGCCCTGTCCCCTGGACCTTCCATCTCCAGGGGACTACCCTCCTCCCTCTGATCACATTAACTTTCTTGAGCCTCACAAAGGCTGACCCTACCCAGGAGAGGACCTTGTCACTACCAACCCCCTCCCCCTGATGACAAGCTGTGAACACCAGGTCCCTACACATTCCTGGCTCATGACCAAAGCTCCATCCTCACCCCTCCGATGCCCAGCACCCACCTCTATAAACATCTAGGCACACCTGTGTAGATGTTAGTGGAACCAAAGCCAAAATAGTCCCCTGCCAGTTACCCAGCCATCTCTAGACCATAGCTCTCTACCAGCACCTTACTGATCCACAGGCCCCTGCCCCTCTGGGGGCTCAGCCTGGCCCCTGTGGAATGTTGAAGACGAGTTTGCACCACATACCCACTGGCCAGCCAACCACCCCTCTCAGAAAGGACCTCAGCACCCAGCCCAACTGCCAGGCAGCAAATGCAGCTTTATGGCCATCTCCTGGAAATGGCAGGCATTCAGCAATTTCCCAAAAGACTGAAAAGGAAAGTGGTGCCCCTCTCAGCCTGCTAAGCCTACCATTAGCCCCCAGGACAGGGAGGGGGTACAGCAGGCTGTGATGACAAATAGAGGTCTTGTCTGGGCTTATCATAAAGGATATGACTTTGTCTCAATTTGGGCTTCCCTGGTGGCTCAGATGCTAAAGAATCTTCCTGTAGTGCAGGAGACCTGGGTTCAATCCCTGGTCTCCAGGGAAGATCCCCTGAAGAAGGGGAATGGCAACCCACTCTAGCATTCTGGTGGGAGAGTTCCATGGACAGAGGAGCCTGGCAGGCTACAAAAGAGTCAGCAACTAACACACTTGCCTTAATTTAGAGGTGAATCTCTGTTCCCTGCATTAATACAACAGAAATGATTGATAAGAGTATTAAGCCAGAGAGAGCTGACTCCCTGTGCCTGCAGCCTGGATCCAACAATAAACGTGCACTTCGCCACGGGGTGGGGATGGTTTTAAAAGAGCAGGTGTATGGAGGGAGCTACAGAAGGGTGAGCATCGTCAACGGTGGCAGTGATTACTTCTGTGCACTTACTATGTTCGGGAAAGTGCTGAATCCTGTGGGTGAGACAGGAAAACATGATTCCTTCTTCTATAGCGCTCAGAGTCTAAGGGAAGAGAAAAGGCACCTCCTTGAAGTGCAAGACGGCAGGGGAAGCCATGTGACTAGTGGCCCAAATTGTGCTGCCACGGTTATTAGAGGCGTCTTCCTCCTCGGGGCCCTTAGTCTGTAGGGAGAAGGCCAGGCCTGTTGGGTGCCCTGCAGGCTTTCTCAAGAGTCCTGTGTCTTAGTGTCCACTGCTGTCTGCGTGTAATAAGAGGATGAGGAGGACACATGTATACCTGTGGCCGATTCATGTTGATGTATGGCAAAAACCATCACAATATTGTAAAGTAATTATCCTCCGATTAAAATAAATTTAAAAAAATATTCGGTTAAAACATTGTAAACAGAAAAAATGCTTAGTAAATTCTAGCTATTAAAACAAAGAAAGAATGGCTTATTTTGTTCCAAATGGTCTTATTCCCTTTAATGACCACTCTTCAGCGGGCCCTGAGACATTACTATGAAGTACAGCGTTTATAGTTCAACGGGAGGAAAGAGGTGTCCACGCAGAACACTTGGCCTGTGGCCTATGAGTCAGTCTTTGTCTTAGATATAACCCACTGCTATTCAAGGCCAAATTGTGTATCTGAACTTCCTGTGCTCTCTAGACTGTAAATGGCACAAAGGCACTGAAGCACACTTGTGTTCCTGGAACAGCAAGAATTGCATTTTTTGTCCCTCAATATGATGAACTCCCTAACAAAGAGGAGATGACCCAGACTAGCCAGGGGAACTTGGCCATTTTGCCTGACCCAACCTCACAGTCTTTCACGTCCCAATCACAAAAGGTATCTGTTTACAACCAAAGGATGTGGGCTTTCCTTGTGCTCTGAAGACAGGAAGCAAGAGGAACATCTGGATTAGAGCTCAACACCCCACAGAGGTTTGTCTGCCATCTGCAAAGTGGAGTCTCTTCCAAGGCTTCTTCTTGGTTTGGGACCCTGCTGCCGGCAGTCACAGAGTGTCCCTCTAACAGGCCAAGGCAGAGGGCCGAAGGCCGTCCTTGGGGTGCAGCCCGCGCTCTGTGCCCGGTGACCCCAGCTCCCTCCAAGGGACGGCCTGTCGGGTGCTGCCTGACAGTCTGCAGGGGCTCATGAGCCTTCCTGAAGCCCACGTGGGCAGGCAGAGCCTGCAGGTGCTGGGTTCCCAGAATAGCCAAGTCAGAGCTCAGAAATGATTACAAGGCCGAGATGCACTCGCCCTACCCTGCCAACTACGGTGGCCAGCACACCTGGGAAGAGGCCCAGCCCTGAGCAGCTGGCTGCCCTGGAAGAGCCCAAACCCATCCACCAAGGAGAAGAGGTACAGATATTTCAGGGGCTGGTTACAGGAGAGAGCAGGGGCAGCCCTGGGACTGGGCTTGGTCCAAGGCAGCGTGCTGAAGGTTCTCCCAGACTGCTTCTCTTAAAATGCTTCACTTATTGAAAACATACAGAGACATGTATAGATGTGTTCATGCATATATATGTCCATTTTTAAAAAAGAAAAGTTAAAATTAAATACAGATAAACCTTCATAAAAAGTGAAAAAAAAAAAAAGAGGATGGGAAGTGTGAGGGAGGTTCAAGAGGGAGGGGACACATGGACGCCTGCGGCTGACTCATGTTGATGTATGGCAGAAACCAGCAAAAGTCATAAAGCAATTATCCTTCCATTAAAAACAAGTACATATTTTAAAAAGAAAGAAATATTTTAAAAAGAAAGAGAGAAAAACAATACTGCTTATATTTTCACCTTCCTCATCTTTCTCTCTTGTAGTGTGAGGGGTGTGTGCGTGTACGTCTCAATGTGCATGTTTTACTTTCTATATTTTCACATAATATTAGGCCATGGATATCTTTTGATCCCATTACATTCTTCAATGTTAGTTTAAATGCCTATGTAACCCCACTTAATTGGATGTATCCAACTAATCCAGGTATCCAACTAATCCAGTTATCCAGCTAATTAGTTATCCAACTAATCCTCAATTCTGGAATTGCCTCTTCTTTTCCCATTGGTCCATTTTGAAACCGTTTTTGTAAATCATTCTTTATCCAATGAAATAAAACTCTGCCTTCATGTTTTTATCCAGAGTTGCTGGCTTTGTTTGCTTGGGATTTTTGTTCACTCTATGATAATACCTAGTCAGCTAAGTAATCACCTACAAATCCCTCCATAGAGGGAGAGACAGGCCGGCATCCTTTTCGTTAGTGCACACACCCAGGCCTGCTTGTGGGCACTCGATGCATTTCTCAGAGTCCCTCCTGCCCCATCCTCTCCTCATGGCCCCATGCCTGCCTGGACTCCTCTCCACCGCAGATATTCCCCGCCCCTCAGGTGTCAGACCTCCTCAGAACGCTGCATTTGCCTACAAGTTCTTTGGAGCCACTTTATGACATCCTGGTGGTGCCTGCCAGGAATTCCTTCCTGGTATGGTGAGGGACACCTGATGCCTCTTCTGATCCATGGTCATTTGAAGGCCTCCTGGGCATTGAGTGGGGCTTCCCAGGTGGCATTAGTGGTAAAGAACACATCTGCCGATATAGGAGATGTAAGAGACGTGGGTTCAGTCCCTGAGTTGGGAAGATCCCCTGGGGAAGGGAATGGCAACCCACTCCAGTATACTTTCCTGGAGAATCCCATGGACAGAGGAGCCTGATGGGCTACATCCACGGAGTCACAAAGCGTCAGACCCAACTTAAAGAGACTTAGCGTGCACGGGCATCGAGTGTGGATGTCCACGGCACTGCATTCCCTCTGCAGACGCAGAACATGGTGTCCCTGGGGCAGGAGCTCTTGGTTGCCATGGGCAAGAATACTGGAGTGGGTAGTCATTCCCTTCTCTGCTGCTACTGCTACTGCTGTTGCCATGGGCAACCAAGAACACATCTTATACCCACCAGCCTCACCTGAGCACAATCCTCCAGGAACAAAACTGTGCCATTAGAAATATAACAACTGTCAACAACATGTCAAAAGCACAGTGTGAAGACTGAAATTTTTTATTTAAAATGAAATTTTAAACTATCACTATCTTGATTAACAATTCTGCATTTGTTTCTACCCTGAAACTCAATAAAACTCAAGCATACCAAGTCCTACATCACCCATACACACGCCTACACACATAGACTCAGACACACAGCCTTACACGCCCATTGTACTTATCCCAGGCCGCTAGAGAATGCACTTCACACGTGGGCAATAGTATATAGACAGCAGGATGTGGGGAATAGCCAAGACTCTCAGGAAACAGGGCTCCTCAGACCCAACATTCATGCCATGCTCCCCATAAGTTGGAGGAGGGAGCTGGGGGCTTCTGGGAGAGGGAGCAGGGGCTGACCCTGAGGGGGTGGCACCATGGAAGGCAGTGGGAGCAGGGAACAGCATGGGACACAGGCCTGACAGAAGGGTGGGTGTTGGGGGCCCCGGGAGCCTAAGGGCCAACTGGAGGCTGAGATCTGGTTGAAACGAAGCCCTAGAGATGTCTAAGGAGTGTACCAGGCAGAAGACAGTGTCTTCCATTTCCAGTGTTGTTTTTGGCATTGTCCACTTTAGCTGTAGTTATAAATCATAATCTGAGCAACAGCGTACAAAATTAAGTTAGCATATGTTCATGTATGTCCTGTGAGAACTGGAAACACACAGGCACACACACAGACAGCGCTCAGCATCTCCATGAGCAGGGCTTGCTCTCACACTGTCTTCATCAGCATTCCTTTCCTATTCCAGACAAATAGCTTAATTATTCATCACAGGAACTTCCCGGAGGGCCCATCAACTCTTTGGTGGAGCATATCCACAGTTTCCAAGCTGAGATACTTGGAGGCCTTCACCTTGCTGCTCACTCTTTCCAGTCCTAGTGGAGCTCATGGTAAATTAGGCATCCACTTCTCAGTAGATTCCTCCCTCGCTGCCTCGGGCAATGCCCACGAAGCTCTGGGGGTGTGGACCTTACTCTCCTGCAAACAAGAAACTCAGCTCTTCTCATCCACAGCTGGTTATGGGGACATCCAGGGGTCTAGCACCCAACCCCTGCATGGAGATCGTGGGTGACTGGGACTATTTCCCTACAAGCTGTTGGTTGGTGTGGTTCCTCAGTCATGTTCAACTCTTTTGTGACCCTACAGACTGGAGCCCACCAGGATCCTCTGTCCATGGGATTTCCCAAGCAAGAATACTGGAGTGGGTAGTCATTCCCTTCTCTGCTGCTACTGCTGCTGCCAAGTCGTTTCAGTTGTGTCCGACTCTGTGTGACCCCATAGACAGCAGCCCAGCAGGCTCCATCCCTGGGATTCTCCAGGCAAGAACTTTAGAGTGGGTTGCCATTTCCTTCTCCAAAGCATGAAAGTCAAAAGTGAAAGTGAAGTTACTCAGTCATGTCCGGCTCTTAGTAACCCCATGGACTAGGGGATCTTAAAGACCCAGGGATCGAACCTGCCTCTCCTGTATTGGCAGGTGCCTTCTTTGCTACCTTGGAAGGCCCTCTATATAAGTCACTAGTGGGTAAATATTACTTTTTAATTCATAAAAATACATAGATAAAAATTATTTTATTAATCATCAAACATCCCCAGATGAAAATAAGGCAAGAATAAAAGGGAAATTGAGTTCTAAAAGCCATTAAAGAAGAGAGTTAAAAATGAAAACCAATATAGCTAAGGCACCAAGAATAAGGGGGAAGGGAGACCTGGTTAAGTGGTAGAAACATTTCTTGTAATCATCTCTCAAGGTATAAAACACAAGTACTCTGAAGACAGCTGTTAAGAATCACTAGTTGAATCATTTCAAAGGCTTCGCTCTGCCCTCTGAGTCTACTTCTCAATTTCCTCTCCATTGTCGGCTGTGTGGATTTTTCATTCAAACAATAGCTGCTGTTAATGGATGTCCTGTTTTGTGCCATAATACGCTCAACCTGCCATTGCATCCTTCCAGGTACCAGGCCACAGACACTCACCACACGAAGACCCAGCCTTGAGCATGCTGTATCCATGACAGCAACAGATGCCACATCATGTCTACCATTTGAGGTCTCCCACTATTTTATCTGTCACCATGGCAACAGGAGAGTCCTGGGAGCAGCCTTAAGGTGTCTCCCGATATAAGCACTGTCTCCCAAGCAACATAGCTGCCTAGTGCTAAGTAGGCCAGCCAAAGCTTGCAGGGCTCGGGGTGTCACCAGCCTGCTGAGGAACCAGGGGCGAGTTCCTGGACTGGCCAGGCCCGTGGTGATAAAAATGAGACAGTGTCATTTACATCATGAGGAAGGAAAGTGTCTGACTAGAGACAACTCTAGTAGGCGTCAGTGTCACCATCCAGGGCTGCTGGGGTCGATATGAAGGGGACCCAGCTCCACCCTTGTGCAGGACACTGAGGGAGGGGCCCCCAGGGTGATGGAGCAGCTCTGATGTGGCAACATTTGATGCACACTCTCAGGCCCTTTCACATCAGGTGGCCAATCCCTGATTAAGGGAACACGCCCAACGCTCACAGGGGGCCTATTGTGTGTCATGCATTGGTCAGGAATTCCAATTGTAGTCACATTTGTAACCAGCGTTAGTCCAAGGCACCAACTCCATCTCACTTCCTCTCCCTGCCCACTGGGATGGGTAACTCCCGCTGAGAGTCCAGCATTCAGCTAGAAAGCTCTCACTCACCTTCCCATCACAGCTCCGAGGGCTGGTGTTGTCATTTTCATTTCACAGACTACAAAGCTGAGCTTTCAGGGCATTTGATAGCAGAACCCAGATCCAAAGCCCATGCAGTGGTTTGTATTTAGACCACACTGTTAAATTTAAATTTCCAACAAACAGCAAATAAACTTTAGCACAAGTACATCCCAAATATTGCATGGGACAATATTTTTATCTGATATGTCTGGAAAACCCATTGTAACTGATGTTGCTCCTCACCACATTTAAAATAGATGACTATTAACAGGCACATGAAAAGATATTCAGCATATCTAATTATTCAGTTCAGTTCAGTCGCTCAGTCCTGTCCGACTCTTTGTGACCCCATGAATCACAGCGTGCCAGGCCTCCCTGTCCATCACCAACTCCCGGAGTTCACTCAGACTCACATCCATCAAGTCAGTGATGCCATCCAGCCATCTCATCCTCGGTTGTCCCCTTCTCCTCCTGCCCCCAATCCCTCCCAGCATCAGAGTCTTTTCCAATGAGTCAACTCTTCGCATGAGGTGGCTAAGTTTCAGCTTTAGCATCATTCCTTCAGCTTTAGCATCATTCCTTCCAAAGAAATCCCAGGGTTGATCTCCTTTAGAATGGACTGGTTGGATCTCCTTGCAGTCCAAGGGACTCTCAAGAGTCTTCTCCAACACCACAGTTCAAAAGCATCAATTCTTCGGCACTCTGCCTTCTTCACAGTCCAACTCTCACATCCATATCTGACCACTGGAAAAACCATAGCCTTGACTAGACGGACCTTAGTCGGCAAAGTAATGTCTCTGCTTTTGAATATACTATCTAGGTTGGTCATAACTTTTCTTCCAAGGAGTAAGCGTCTTCTAATTTCATGGCTGCAGTCACCATCAGAAATAATTTTGGAGCCCCCCAAAATAAAGTGTGACACTGTTTCCACTGTTTCCCCATCTATTTCCCATGAAGTGATGGAACCGGATGCCATGATCTTCATTTTCTGTATGTTGAGCTTTAAGCCAACTTTTTCACTCTCCTCTTTCACTTTCATCAAGAGGCTTTTTAGTTCCTCTTCACTTTCTGCCATAAGGGTGATGTCATCTGCACTAATTATTAGGCAAATGCAAATCAGACCTACAATGAGGTACCATCTCACACTAGGCAGAATGTGTGCTGTGCTTAGTTACTCAGTCATCTCCGACTCTTTGTGACCCTGTGGACTGTAGCGTGTCAGGTTCTTCTGTCCATGGAGATTCTCCAGACAAGAATACTGGAGTGTGTTCCCATACCCTCCTTTGGGGATCTTCCCAACCCAGAGATTGAACTCACATCTCTCAAATTGCAGGTAGATTCTTCACTATCTGAGCCACCAAGAAAGGCCAAGAATACTGGAAGTGGGTAGCCTCTCCCTTCTCCAAGGGATCAGCCCAACCCAGAAACCCAACCAGGGTCTCCTGCATTGCAGGCAGATTCTTTGCCAGCTGAGCTACCAGGGAAGCCCCCTGGTCAGATTGCTCATTGCTAAAAAGTCCACAAATGATAAATGCTGGAGAGGGTGTGGAGAAAAGGAAACCCTCTTGTTGCTGGGAATGTAAGTTGGTACTTTTTTTCTTGTTTTGTTGCTAAACCATGTCCAACTCTTTGGGACCCACAGACTATGTAGCTGCCAGGTTCCTCTGTCCATGGGATATTTCAGACAAGAATACTGGAGTGGGCTGCTATGCTCTTCTCTAGGGGATCTTCCCGACCCAGGGATCGAACTTGTGTCTCCTGCAGTGCAGGCAGCTTCTTTTACCATTGAACCACCCGGGAAGCCCCTGTAAGTTCGTAGAGTTCAGTTCAGTTCAGTTGCTCAGTTGTGTCTGACTCTTTGCAACCCCATGAACTGCAGCATGCCAGGCCTCCCTGTCCATCACCAACTCCCTGGGTTCACCCAAACCCACGTCCATCAAGTCAGTGATACCATCCAACCATCTCATCCTCTATCGTTCCCCTCTCCTCCTGCCCTCAATCTTTCCCAGCATCAGGGTCTTTGCAAATGAGTCCACTATTCTCATCAGGTGGCCAAAGTATTGGAGTTTCAGCTTCAACATCAGACCTTTCAATGAACACCTAGGACTGATCTCCTTTATGATGGACTGGTTGGATCTCCTTGGAGTCCAAGGGACTCTCAAGAGTCTTCTCCAACACCACAATTCAAAAGCATCAGTTCTTTGGTGCTCAGCTTTCTTTATAGTCCAACCACTATGAAAAACAGTATGGAGAAGAGTATGGCTTTTACTGAGAAAAGAATCTTTTAAAAATGTATATATGTATAACTGAATCACTTCGGTGTACAGCAAAAATTAATACAACACAGTAAATCAACTGTTTGTCCAAAAAAAGTAATGAAAAAAAAGAAAAAAAAAACCAGGTGGCTACTCATGGGCTAGGGTATCAGTGCTGGCTGCTGGTTGGGTCCAGTCACAGAGACAGGAAGGCCATGTGTGCTGGCTGCCCCAGGGTGTCTGTACCCCTGTAGAGGTCAGGTCAAAGGCAGAGGATGTGAACCAGCAGAACAGCCACCAGGTACCGTTGTCCCTGTGCACAATGGCTCCGGGCATCCCCAGGCCTGGGAGTGATGCAGGCTGAGTCCTGACAGAGGGGAGGGGGATGCCCCAGAGCTAACTGGAGATTGGTGCTCAGACTAGAGATGGCGCAGGCATGTCAGATAGCGAGCTCTCACTTGGCAGGAAGCGTGGGCCTCAATGACCAGCTTGCCTGAATGCCTGGCATTGTGTGAGTCTCCTCTTAACTTTCAAACCCTGAACACAGAAGCCAAGACACATGGGGGCAGGAAGGACTCCTGGCCAGGAACCTACAGAGAGGCTGGGGGCTTGGCAAGCAGCTCTCCTGTGTGTGGATTCCTGACTCGGTTCCATTCTTCTCAGGAGAAAGTTCCTCATTGGCAAGGAACGTGGTCTAGGATGGCTGCAGACGCCCCCATTCCCAGAGATTCCCAGACATGAGAAGGCTAACATTAGACTGTCTAACAGCAACCTACTCAGTCAAGATGAGAGCCAGATCTGGCTTGCAGGTCCCAGTGCCGGGGAGTGGGCTTGTCGGCTGAACCTGAGCCCCCTAGGAGTTCAGTCACCCTTTTGCTTGCATTCTGGTGGCGATGAAGAGCAGGAGTCTCGGGGGCTGGGGAGAAACTTGATGGTGATCTGATCGGTCACTCAACCTAACACTTGGAAATGGAGTCTTCAGTCTGACAGAGTATCTCTGGCAAGGACCTGCAGACCAGTGATGGGGTACAGCTTTGTATTTGGGGTGCAAGGAGGTGTAAGAGAGCTCCCTGTTTATACTAATGATGGACAGAGGCTGGGACTGGAGCTCATGTGGCGGCACTGGACGTTCTCTGCCCATCCTCAGCAACCGACTCTAAAACACCTGGTAGCTTGTCATCCGAGGCTCCAAAAATTTCCACCTGCCCCAGGCGGGGTTGGGAAGAACTGGTGATCAGATGGACTGGAGGGCCAGTGCCAGCTGACCCAGAAGGTTGAAAGGACCCCTCCCGCAGCTTTCCTGTGCCCCATCCTGGCAGCCTGGAGGAAGTCAGGACCGTGTCACAAGGTGAGGAGGCAGCCCTGAGCAGGTGGTGGGCCTCGGTGTCACAATTTGGATGGGTTCCTGGAGATCTGCCAAACAACTGGGCCAACCTAGAGCAAGATGGGATGAGGGGAGAGAATGGCCCTCGTGGATAATGGATCATTGGATGGTGGGGTGCAGAGGACACTAGGGGTGACTCCGAGGCTGACAGGGTTGCCCCAAGAGCAGAGTGAGTTGCTTAGACAGGGTGGCATTAACAGCAGGCTGGGGTGTGCCTGGGGCTCATGGAATACTCTGCAAACAGTGATGCTTTTTGCTCTAGTGCTGCCATGGGCCAAACCCAGATGAGGACTTAGTCCCTCCTCATATCCTGACCTGGGCCTGAACCCAGCCCCTTCATGCTGCTGACTGGGTTAGAATCCAACAACTGCCTCAGAGGCAGTATGTGTGTGTGGACGGAAATACTAGAGAATCAGCTCAAGGGCAGTGGCCAAGTGGGACACCCCAGGGTGGAAGGCTGGCCTGCCCATTGCGGGTGAAGGGCAGAAGTGGGAGAAGACAGGAAGAATGGTCCTTACGTTCACTCATCATGCACCACTGTCGTGAAATGAGAGCACACACCTGTGTGTGTATTATCACATCATTGCTGTATTTGCGTTTTATATACATTGCAAAACACACGCAAAATGCATTAAAGGATGAGACAAAGCCAAAAAGATATTTTTGAATGTTCTTCTAAAAATTCTGGTCTTAACTATACCGAATTATACTCAGTGGACAATATACCTGTAGGGCAGGGTTTGGGCTTCCCTGGTGGCTCAGTGGTAAAGAATCCGCCTACCACTCGAAGAGCCAACTCACTGGAAAAGACCCTGATGCTGGGAAAGATTGGGGGCAAGAGGAGAAAGGGGTGACAGAGGATGAGACGGTTGGATGGCATCATCAACTCAATGGACATGAGTTTGTGCAAACTCCAGGAGATGGTCAGTGACAGAGAAGCCAGGCATTCTGGAGTCCATGGGGCCACAAACAGTTGGACACGACTTAGCAACTGAACAACAACAGCAAAACAGGAAATGTGAGTTTTCGATCCCTGGGTCCAAAAGATCCCCTGGAGGAGGATATGGCAACTCACTCCAGTATTCTTGCCTGGGGAATCCCATGGACAGAGGAGCCTGGTGGGCTACAGTATACAGGGAGTCTCAAGATAGTCAGATACGAGTTAGCAACTAAACAATAGGTTAGGGTTTGCGGTATGACTCTAGATGTAAGTTCCTCTTTCATATAATTCTTGCTCCTGTGATCTTGAAAGAGGCCTTCTTTGAGATCTGACAGAGAGTGGATGTTTTCACACTGTCAGATGTCTTCCCTTTCCCTGAAAAATCCCGAGTATAATCTTCACTTTGCAGTTTGGTGCCATCTGTCCCTCAGTGGGGGTGGGTGTACTTGGATGAGAAAATGAAGCCCCCAATCCCACTTAACTGGGCACCCACCCAAGGGAGGGCACATGTTCCCAATGTTTGCACCAGGCAAGATTTTATTCTGTAGATACAAAATGAAAATGGAAAATTTTTTCCGTGTGAACCCTCCACTTCAGAGACCTCAGACGCAGCAGGTAGCAGCCACCCCCACACCTCCTGGGCCTGGGAGGCAGAGGCAGGAAGATGTAGAGTGCAAACCCATCATAGCCTCTTTATCAGGTCGTGGGAATTCTTTACAGTGAGCCTCTGGGGACTCCCACTGCAGACACGCTCTGATTTCAGCTCCAGCTCCCACAAGGTGAAGAAGCATCAGTTCCCAAATCATTCAGAGGGCTGAGAGCTGAGGTCTGCGTGGTCTTCTGCAGCCAGGCCTCTGCTTCTGCAAAGCCATCCCTGGTCTTCGCTGAAACCTTGGAGCTCACCATATGCTGTGCCCCCCTAACCATCCCACACAGGGCAGTTGATGATTTTTCCTCTA
>SJYC01136226.1:0-33889 GCA_006408675.1 Madoqua kirkii
CCCATGTCCACAAGTTCCTTCTCTCTGCGTCTCTCTTCCTGACCTCTTCTCTAGATGAAGTGACTCAAGAATGGCATAGGTTTATGCTCTCAGATCTTGCTGGAACATAAAAATGAAAGATGGCATTGGTTTAGACTCCTTAGTGTGAGGGTTGTACACACACCATTGGCGAAGAACCTCCCTGTGGCCATGTTCCATCTGTCGTCTCCAAGTAGTCTGAACCTTCTCCCCAGCTAAAGGGAAGTTGTATCGTGTTTTCTATGGCTCTGAGATGTTTGGTGGCATAGGAGAAAATGTTCCATCTAATGACCAAACAGTTTATTTCTGGAGGGAAACAAACATGGAATTTTGTTCCCTGACGCCACTGGTGTTTTTATCTACAAGACATTTAGACACGGAATGCTCAAATAAACACCACTTGGGGTTATTAAATCTAGGCTCTCCCATCACGTATGGGTGTAGTTTAGTAAAGCTGAAACAGACTCTAGACTTTATTTCCGAAGTTCTTTTTTGATGGCGTTCCATAAACAGCAAGTATCTAACAGGACACAGGCCCTGCAGTTATACTCTCAGGGATCTGGATGACGTTTATAATTTGATTCACCAAAGTCTACCCATTTTTCCTTACAGGAGAGTCTCATTGGGTAGATGATGACTGTGAGGAAATAAAGACCCCAGAATGTCCTGCAGGGTGAGTGCATTTAATGAATATTATGCCATTTTATATATGCATTGATAAAATATCACAAGCCATGGATGGGTGAATGGTTTAAAACAATGTAAAGCTGAAATCCTCTTACATGGGCAAATTTGTGAGTACGTCTATGTAATTTCCCAGTCAGAAGCTGGAATGTACGTCTCGAAGGGGGAGTTTTTTTTTCCTTTGGAAGAGTTTTCTTCTGCTGGGACTTCCCTTTCAGTCCAGTGGTTAAGACCTTGAGGCACCCACCAGAGTGCGCGCAGGTTCAATCCCTGGTCCGGGAACTAAGATCTCACATGCCAAATGGTGTAACCAAAAAAAACCCCCCAAAACCAACTCTGTGTCTGTGGTGCCTGTGGTGATAGTTACACAACTCTGTAAAAATACCAAAAATCACTGAATCATACAAGTAAAACAAGTGAATTGTATGAGATGTAAATTAGAACTCAATACAAAATTTAAAAAAAAAAAGAAATGTTTAAAAGTTTTTTCCCCTCTATCGCTTCTGTACATATTGGCCAGTATCTCACCTCAGCTGAAGATTTTAGAAATAATAAGAGGAAGACAAACATTTCTGGCAGTGATTTGGCTTTTCTGTTTTTTTCTGAAGTGCCCTTTTGCTTTTTGTGTGTGTGTGTTGGGGGGGGTGGGGTGGCTGGAGGGAGGACTCTAGAACATCTCGAAAACATTATCCAAGATGGTAACTCCTACCAGATGCTGTAGGAAGGTGGCAAACCGCCGCTGCGCCACTCTGCTGAGGTCCAGCCAGACGTAGCGACACCCACAGCTCAAGCAGCGTAAGGCGCTTATGACGCCTTCCAAGAAACTGTTGCAAATTCATGGACCCTTAAGGGGCCTGGCAGAAAAGATGTTCTACAAGCGTGTTTTCATGAGTGTGTTTGATTGAATGTCTTTTTGTTTTAGGCAGCACAGCCTGGGACACAAGATCCAAGAATCTAGATATTTTTATTTTTGTCTCCTTTTTAACTTTCATGAGCTACTTGAACTTCTTTGGGTTATTAGAATGGGATGACAGTAGTGTCTGAATGTTTAACATGTGATCGGTCATTTTTGGAAGAGAAAGCAGTGTAAGTGGTAAAATCATTAAATGATAATAGTAATGAGAGTAATGAACTCATATAGAATTAGAATGTGCTTAGGATGTGACTCACTTAAAATATGGGCTTCCCATGTGGCTCAGTAGTAAAAGTATCTCCCTGCAATGCAGGAGACAAGGAGATGAGGGTTCAGTCCCTGGGCTGGGAAGATCCCATGGAGAAGGAAACGGCAACTCACTCCAGTATTCTTGCCTGGAGAATCCCATGGACAGAGGAGCCTGGCGGGCTACGGTCCATGGGGTCAGAAAGAGTCAGACTCATTTGTTATGTGGCTTCAAATAAATGCAAGCTTGTACTTGAGGAATAGTTTGCAAACCATTAGAAACCGTTTTCCACAAAGTTCAGCATTCTCAGATTTGATCGAACAACTGGAACTTGAGACTATAACAAAGAGCCTTGTTTATCAGTCCTGCCCTAGTCAGATGGGTCGTCTAGCTCTTTACTGATTAAGTTTTAGAGATCTTCAACAGTTTTAATTATTTTCACAGCCATTTTGTAATTAAATTTAGAATTTGGGGTAAGTGTTTAGTCTAAGATTGTGATAAGATTGTGATTGTGATAAGATTGCGATAAGACTGCTACTGCTTATTAATTTCATTTTCCTTCCTCCCTCCTTCTGTATTTGATAAATTACTGAAGCCCTGCGATACGTCCGTAGAATAGAAAGATGAATAAGACACCACCTGTGCTTTGAAACTAATGAAGAAGATAAACATGTTGATATAGTATTATAATGTAACATATTAAAATATAATGTGCATTTATTAATTCAATATGTATTTATTATATAATTAATATATATAGTGATAAGTAAAGAATCAAATAGTCGGCCAACCAGAGGTGTAGAATTGGTATAGAATTTAAGGGCTCAAGAGACAGTTTTCTATGACAGTTAACCTGGGGTATCCTCTAATGCACATTAATGAAGTCTCCTTTATGTACAGTTGGAAGGTCCCCTGGAGGAGGAAATGGCAACCCACTCCAGTATTTTTGCTTAGAGAATCCCGTGGACAGAGGAGCCTGGCGGACTACAGTCCATGGAGTTGCAAAAAGTTGGACACGACTGAGCGACTAATATCTTATTTTATTTATATATTAACATGAAAGTAGTATTAATTACTATCTAAAGGAATTCTGAAGCATCAACCATTATTATGAGAGAGGAAATTTTGAGCTCGATTTTAAAGAATGAATAGTTTCTCAGGTAGCAAATGGGAGATTTCATATCCCAGGCAAATCAGTATATCAGCTTTTTACATTGTGAGAAACCTTGTTTGCCACGCAAGAGGCAGCCGAGGAGAAAGCACGCTGAGGGGAATCTGGAGTCCAGCTCCTCCCCTGCCATTTCACGCTGCTCTGAAGTTGCCACAGACGTTAGGTGGCTGAAAGTGCAGGCTCGTACGGATCTCCTCACTGAGGTTTTGCTTTAGAAATTCTCGGTTCTAGTCGTTGAGAAAGACGAGGCATCGTGCGAACTCTGTGGCGTTATTTTTCTAAAGTTCATCGCGTTACCATTTAAGGTTTGTTCGCCCCCCACTGATCATCTTCTCTGTGGACGGCTTCCGTGCTTCGTACATGAAGAAAGGCAGCAAGGTCATGCCTAACATTGAAAAGCTGAGTAAGTCATCCCTGTCCTTCGTTCCAGTCTGTGATCCGAGACCCGCCCAGCAACCCTCAGCTGTCGGTTGGAGATGTATGGGCACACGGCTTTCCCATTTGAAAGTCAGGAGTGCAGAGAGCCCGTGTCTTCGATCACTCATGGAATGGGTCTCCCTGGGGAGTGGTTCCTCTTTTTTCTCCTGCCCTAATGTCTGAATTCTGTCTGCAGGGTCTTGCGGCACGCACGCCCCCTACATGAGGCCTGTGTACCCGACAAAAACTTTCCCGAACTTATACACTCTGGCCACTGTGAGTATTCTTTCAAATGGTGTGGATTCAAAGGGCTGATTTCATCCTGAAACGACTTAGAGGGAAATTTTAAAGACATGTTCTTCAGTGTTCAGAGAAAATCTTTGTTTCCCATCTTGCCTAGATCAGTTGTTCTTAGTAAATGCCTTTTACCGCTTTGTGGTGACTGAACGTCACTGCAGCTTTAAAACCTTTTTTCCCAGCTGCAATTCTGTCTGCATAGATCCATCTAACCTCTCAAGGAGCCCAAGATCTATTCTTTCGTTTCTGAGTTTTCAAATAAAAGCATTGACTTTGGAGCTGCTGTGTTTTAATTTTCAGATGCTCCCAAATTATACCTCGTTTTCTTTTTTAAAAATATAATTTATTTATCTTATTTATTTCTTTTTGCCTTGGAGTAGAAATAGAACCCAGGAAAAAGGAATAGTATATTTAGAAATAGAAGCTTCTTTGGAGGCACATAAGTAAATTTCAAACTATAGGTTAATTTATTGTAATAAAAAGCGTTGTCATCTTACTAAATTGCAACAGTTAAAAAAACTTGTGTGTTAAATTTCTTACAGTCTTGTCAAGTTTCACAAGGGCTTACAACTAGTGTATAGATAACAGTCATGTTTGCTCTGACGGACATGTAAAAGTTATATATATCATATAAAATTGGAAATTACATATTGTTATAAAACCTATGATAAAATTTATGATGGAACTATTATTACATGTGGATTATTCTGACAATAACTTTGCTCTTCCACACAGGGGCTGTATCCAGAGTCACACGGGATTGTCGGCAACTCCATGTATGACCCTGTATTTGATGCACATTTCAACCTTCGAGGGCGAGAGAAGTTTAACCATAGGTGGTGGGGCGGTCAGCCGGTGAGTTTGGCATTTATCTGTGTTTCTCTGTGCATTGAAACTCTTCATTTCCAAATTTGTTCCCTGTGAAAAAGATGCATTTAATTTCTTCATACTTGGAAATGTTTCTGTGTTTTGGTATTGTGTATGTGTGTGTGTGTGTGTGTGTGTGTTTGTATGTTTGTACCCAGTATATGTGCGAATAATATGTATGTGCTGTTGTTGTTAACTGTTTAGTCACTGAGTTGGGTCCTACTCTTTGCGACCCCATGGCCTGTAGCCCACCAGGCTCCTCTGTCCATGGAGTTTCCCAGGCAAGAGTACTGGAGTGGGTTACCATGCCCTTCTCCAGGGGGGTCTTTCCAACCTGGGAAGAACCCGCGTCTCCTGAATTGTAGGTGGATTCTTTACTGCTGAGCCTCTAGGGAAGCCCCATATGTGCATGTGTATATTTACGTATCTCTGTGTGTATACGTATACACACGTTTGTGTGTCTGTGTGTCTTTCTGTGTGTACAGGAGGCTATGATTATGAAAGTGTGAGATGATGAGGTCTTCGTTAGAATGGTAGAAGTGGTGATGTAGCAGTGACTTTCAGAAATATTTTGAAGAAGGGATGTGCTGTGCTGGGCTGAGTGGCTCAGTCGTGTCCTGCTCTTTGCAACCCCATGGGCTGTAGCCCGCCAGGCTCCTCTGTCCATGGGAATTCTCAAGGCAAGAATACTGGAGTGGGTGCCATGCTCTCCTCCAAGGGATCTTCCTGACCCAGGGATTGGACCCAGGCCTCCTGTACTGCGGGCGGATTCTCTACCTCCTGAGCCACCAGGGAAGGAGTAATCAGGTCTTACTGATTTACACGATTTGTGGGTATAATGAAAAGGAAGTGAATGACATGAACCACAAAATTTTAACTCAAGCTCCATATGATCAAGAACAGGGAAACTTGCTGCAGAAATAAAATAGCTCAATGAAACCCACAGTAATTTTATGAATTTGTTTAGTCCATTTTTAAAAATCTTGGGAATGAAATATAGTAAGTGGAATCTACCTTGGCTCTGGACCAGCAAATTAATACCTTGAAAGAAATCATCCTGTTGACTTTAGATCAAAAGGCTGGGCAGAAAGTACAACGGGACGAAGGTGGCTTTCCGCACAGAATCTTTCCTGTGACTGTGTGTTGGTCAAAGGTGAGCAAAGCAGCAACCTAAATCCACAGCTGTTTAATGTGTAGAAAGGAACTATTGCATGTGACCCTGTACAAGGATCCGAATGCCTGTAGGAACGCATCCCAGGACACAGAGCCTGTCGGAAATGTGTGGAAGAGCAGCACGTGGCTCTGTCTCGGGTCAGCTCCATCCGCGGCCGGGGGGCGTCCTGGGCAGGACAGAGGGCTGGGAGGCTTTTGTGCTATCTGCTGTGGCAGGAAGAGGGGGCAGGGTCTGCACACATCCACGAGTCCACCATCCTGAAACGAGCTCTCACCTGGCAATGTCTGCTGCAGTCTGAGGGCTAAATGGAGGATATAAAGTAAGAAAAAATATATTATTTTTGAGTAAAAATCATCTGTGGGAAAATATGCATATTGCATAATAATAAACCAGTATGCGAGGTTAAATAGGGTTTTTATTTTTTAAAGGGTTGGAAGGCTTCTTGTCCGTCGGTAATAGTGTTTCTTTCTTACAGAGGCTCTGATTCTGCTGTCTTTATTCAGGCTGGACTCCCAGGAGTCTGCGATGCACTGTGTTGTAAGCAAAGTGAAATCTGTTCCAGGGTGGATTCCCCAAACCAAGTTTATGATAGAGGACCACTTTAGGGATACATAAAATGACTGAAGTTAGAGTTCTGTCAAGCTGTGGCTAGTTGGTCTTTTATATTAATTCTGTCGTGGAAGCAAAGTTGCTTGGAGAACCACAAAGGATATAGAGATGAATGATCATTTTATCAGATTGGACCAACTTCTGTCCTGGGTGGACATGAGGCTTCCTCTGGGTTGGTGTGACTCAGAAAATGAGACTAAACAGTCATTAACTTTTGCAGGACAGAGCAGAGGGAAAGCTGTGCACCTGCCCGGTGAAGTGAGGCCTCCGTCTGAACTGTTCAGTTATGTCTTTACCCACTCCCCAGGTTGACACACTTCACCAGGGTTAGTGATTTCCTAGTGCAGACCAGGGTTTCTTGTGAAACCGATTTGTGTTTCTGTCTGTCTTCTTGAATAAGAGGCCACCAAAAGCATTCCAAGGAGCACAGTAGATATAAGTGGAAGCACGTTTTATTGAAATCTGGCATGTAAGAAGACTATGTGGACCTGAACTATAAGAAACTACAGTATAAGAAACTAAAAATAAGAAAATAAACCTTAATAAACCTATAAGAAAATAGGAACCTTTAATAAATACTGCAAAGCATTTATACCATCCTCTTCAGGGCTTATATATTTCATGAACTCACGAGTGAAAAAATTGAAGTAGAAAAAATATTTATAAAAATCTTAGGCAATTAAATCAAACTCAACTTACTTTAACAGTGATTAAACCATGAAAGGCACTTGGCAAATAATGTGTACGTTAGATTAAATGGGGAATAAGAACTGTTCTATTTCTAGTTTGAAATCTAATCCAGTCTAATGCAGTGTCCATCTGAAAGTGTGAATCACACCATGAGGCTTTCAAAAATAGTTTCTACATTTTAATTTCATTACCAAAACCCTGGTAGAGACTTAAGCAAAGGTGAGTCTGCTTTTCATCTGTTTATTTTCAGATGCACTATTAATAGTTGTCATTCACTGCAAGACCCTGTATCTCTCCTGCGTGCATTATAATGGGATTCCTTTTTATATTGTTGCTTTGAAGCTATTTACTTTTTTCTGTTTACAAAAGTATGTTCCATACTCTTAATGGAGTGTCGTAAATGCGTTTGTTTCTTTGAAAAATCTCTCTGCTCTCATCCTGCTGTTTCTAATACTGAGAAATCTTGGTGAGGAAAATCCCCTGTTCAGTTTAAAGCTGGAGTCAGCGAAGCAGAGAGTCATTGAGACTTCAAGGGACCCACGTGGAGATTTGAGAGATGAGGTTAGGCCCCATCATGGTGCAACTTCTTTGAATCATAGTTTCTGGAAGAAAGAGGAGAGGATACATTGTTGTTGTTGTTTTCATTTAAAAGAATTTTTAAATTGAAAACAAGATTCCTTAGATCCTGTAGTGCTCTAGTGTTCCCAAGTTTCATACACGATACCATGTGATCCCGCAACCCCTCTTTCCTCCCTACCCGTATAGTGCCCCCCCCCCAGTGGTGTCCAAGCTCTGGTTTGTTCTCTGTGTCTGTGAATCTGCGTCTTTTTCGTCTCAATTGCTAGTCTGTTCAAGTTGCTGGGCCTACGGTGGCTTTTGGCCAGTATTGGCCGTGCAGTGAATTGGTGCTGAGATCATCCTTGTGAATTACTGTAGCTTAAGGATGTTTCTCTGATGGCTCAGAGAGTGAAGGAAGGCTCTGCCTGCGATGTAGGAGATGCAGATTCCATCCCTGGGTCGGGAAGACCCCCTGAAGAAGGTCACAGCCACCCACGCCAGTATCCTTGCCTGGGGAATGCCAAGGACAGAGGAGCCTGGCGGGCTACAGTCCATGGGGTCACAAAGAGTTGGGCACGCCTGAACAATTAACACGCTCACTTTTTTCCAAGAATGCAAGAAAGATGCAAGTTCAAGAAACAGACAGCAAAGGGAAGAATGGCATTAGAACAGCGGTAGACGCCCAGGCCAAAGCGACCGCCTTGGCGGCCCTCGTCTTGCCTTACCTCCCTCTGATTATCTTGCTAACAGGTGACTTTTTTTCCAGGAAAACTACCTTTTCTTTACTCTGTTGTTTCTTTTCTATCCATGCGATAAATCTGTATTCTCTTTCTTTTTGCTGTATCATAGTGTTCTTGCCTGGAGAATCCCAGGGATGAGGGAGCCTGGTGGGCTTCCGTCTATGGGGTTGCACAGAGTCGGACACAACAAAGTGACTTAGCAGCAGCAGCAGTGTGCTTAGAACAGACCGTGCTCCCCAACCCCTTGCCTACTGTGCTCATCATTTCACTTGAAATATCCATTCCCAAGAAGCCTTCACTAAGCTTTCTCAGCTCTTAATAAACTCAGGGACCCTGTTTTGGGTTTTTGTATTATTTCTATCATGATTATGACAACACCATTTGAAATTATTCAGATATTTGCTTTAGTCTATGGATCCCACGAGGGCAGAGATTTGATCATTTCTTTCTTTATTCTCAGGACCAACCCACAGCCTGGCTCATCTATGCATCCTGTTTACCAGGCCTCAGCCTGCACCCCAGTCTACTTCTTCCTTATGCTCATCACTTACTTCCTTCCGGCCCTCATCCCCTGGGGAGAGCCGCGCTGGTTCACCATCTCTGCCATGGCACCCCCTGCCCCCAGCCCTCACACCTTTAGTCTGTTCTGACTCTTTTTTAAAAACGTAATTCGTTTTGGCTGCACTGGGTCTTCTTGCTGTGTCCTGCTTCCTCTCGTGGCCTTGAGCCATGGTACACTTCTTGCGGGATCCGGCTTCCTGTAGTTGCCGTGAGCTGTGGTTACGCTTCTTGCGTGTCCAGCTCTCTCTCGTGGCCCCTGAGCCGTGGTTCGCTTCTTGCATGTCTGTCTTCCTCTCGTGGCCGTGAGCCATGGTACGCTTCTTGTGTGTCCAGCTTCCTCTCGTGGCCGTAAGCCGTGGTTCGCTTCTTGCGTGTCCGGCTCTCTCTCGTGGCCCCTGAGCTGTGGTTCGCTTCTTGTGTGTCCGGCTCTCTCTCGTGGCCCCTGAGCTGTGGTTCACTTCTTGCGTGTCCGGCTCTCTCTCGTGGCCCCTGAGCCGTGGTTCGCTTCTTGTGTGTCCGGCTCTCTCTCGTGGCCCCTGAGCTGTGGTTCGCTTCTTGTGTGTCCGGCTCTCTCTCGTGGCCCCTGAGCTGTGGTTCGCTTCTTGCGTGTCCGGCTCTCTCTCGTGGCCCCTGAGCTGTGGTTCGCTTCTTGTGTGTCCGGCTCTCTCTCGTGGCCCCTGAGCTGTGGTTCGCTTCTTGCGTGTCCGGCTCTCTCTCGTGGCCCCTGAGCTGTGGTTCGCTTCTTGTGTGTCCGGCTCTCTCTCGTGGCCCCTGAGCTGTGGTTCGCTTCTTGCGTGTCCGGCTCTCTCTCGTGGCCCCTGAGCTGTGGTTCGCTTCTTGTGTGTCCGGCTCTCTCTCGTGGCCCCTGAGCTGTGGTTCGCTTCTTGCGTGTCCGGCTCTCTCTCGTGGCCCCTGAGCTGTGGTTCGCTTCTTGTGTGTCCGGCTCTCTCTCGTGGCCCCTGAGCTGTGGTTCGCTTCTTGCGTGTCCGGCTCTCTCTCGTGGCCCCTGAGCTGTGGTTCGCTTCTTGTGTGTCCGGCTCTCTCTCGTGGCCCCTGAGCTGTGGTTCGCTTCTTGCGTGTCCGGCTCTCTCTCGTGGCCCCTGAGCTGTGGTTCGCTTCTTGTGTGTCCGGCTCTCTCTCGTGGCCCCTGAGCTGTGGTTCGCTTCTTGCGTGTCCGGCTCTCTCTCGTGGCCCCTGAGCTGTGGTTCGCTTCTTGTGTGTCCGGCTCTCTCTCGTGGCCCCTGAGCTGTGGTTCGCTTCTTGCATGTCTGTCTTCCTCTCGTGGCCGTGAGCCGTGGTTCGCTTCTTGCGTGTCCGGCTCTCTCTTGTGGCCCCTGAGCCGTGGTTCGTTTTTTGTGGCATCCGGCTTCCTCTTGTGGCTGTGAGCTGTGGTGACGCTTAGTGAGGCTCCTGGCTTCTCCTGGTGGTGGCTCCTCTCTTGCAGAGCGAGCCTCTTGGGCTCAGTAGTTGTGGTGCATGGGCTTAGCTGCCCCTCGGCATGTGGACTCTTCCTGGACCGGGCATCAAACCTGTGTCTCCTGCGTTGGCAGGTGGATGCTTATTCACCCGGCCACCAGGGAGGTCCTGTTCTTACTGCTGAGCCTCAGTGACTGACTGACTCCCGCTGATACTAGGGCCCTGCCATTCCTCTGGTCCCTCAGAATTCCATTTCTTCTACTTCTGCCCTTTGGAATGCAAAAGAATAGTTTCCCTGCAGAGAACTACTGGGAAGACTACTTCCTAGTTTTCAAAAATGTGTTTTTGCTTATTTTCCTTTTGAAAACACCTTCCCTTCTCCCGTAGCTGCATATTCTACTGCATTTGAGAAAGGGTCAGATTTTGCATTTAAATGCTCCTGGTCCCAGTGGGAAAGTTTTGTTTTTTGTTTTATTTTAAATTCCCTATAACATATCAAGAAGGTACAATATTTATATTCCCAGTTATTCCCTTTTCAAAATGTAGCCTCTAGGACACAAATTTGAAAACTGTGCCTCTAGATAAAGCAAAGTAAAGGAAGAAATACTTGGATTAAAGGTGAGAAGGGCAAACTGGGTGTCTTGTTAGCAATTTTTTTTCAAGCTGTGTAGTTTGACTCATCTCTGAGGAAATGTATATTACTTTCAGATTCCTACTGGGAAATGAAAAATTATGATTTCCACTTCTCTGAATTAAGGAGGAACTAGTTTTACGATGTCTGTTTCCTGACTCTCCCCCACTTTCATGGCCCAGAAGGCTCCTTTTCATGGATCTTCCTTTGGACCAACATTTTACTGTGCTTTTTTTCCTCTGTAATTACTAGATTTAACTTCAGGGTTCAGAAATATAATATATATGTATAACTTGCAAAGCAGCTTTTATAGCTGCTCACGATCTGATGTAACTTCAGAAACTTTGTGCGTTCAGTCTCCTGCTGTTTGCCAGCCCTTCGACAGACCAGCTTCATTATTGCTAGGATTCTTTCCTTTGAGATTTAAAAAGCGTTTTTCCTAAATGTCAAGTCTTCTCTCGTGTTTGCTCACTTCTTGCACTTTTCCAGTCAGGCCCCCAGTTTTCTTTTGGAAAATGTGGCCAACATGACTTTCACCAGGAGCAGGGAGGAAGCACTTCTCTTGAAAGAAATCAAGGAAGAAAAAATTTTACCTTTGTCGTTGTCGTTCACGTTGTTGTTTTTGATTTGTTTCTTACAGTGGGTTAATTTTGTATCTCTAATTACCGAGATGTTGTCACTGTAAAAATTTTAAGTACAGAAAAGTATACAGATCCAACGGTCCTGATTTGCCACCAGGATAATTTCAACACGCGTCTGTCGTCCCTCCCAGTGCCTCTTCCTTATGCCATTGTGAATACTCCTTTGGTGATCTTCCCCCCGAGGGTTAAGAAGCTAAAAGTTACTCACAGGGCTTCCTGTTGCTCAGATAATGCCAGCCTCAGCAGGTATCCCACAAGATAGCTTCTGAAAGTGTAGGGTCATCTCTTGACAAAACTGTATTAAAAAAAAAATTCCATTAGAAAACCCCAGGTTTTTCTTACACTTCACATCTACCAGATATTGCTTAATACAGCTTCCTTGGAAATGAGGCACCAGATTTTCTAGGAAGTTGCTTGACTATGATGCATTAAGCTTATGTCTGAAATGAAAATAAGTATGCAAAAAGATCACTTAATATAAGAAAAAAAGACTTTCCAGATAGCGCTTGTGGTAAAGAATCTGCCTACCAATATAGAAAACTCAAGAGATGTGGGTTCCATCCCTGGGCCAGGAAGATCCCTTGGAGAAAGGCACAGCAACTCACTGCAGTATTCTTGCTTGGAGAATCCCACGGACAGAGGAGCCTGGCAGCTATAGTCCATAGGGTCACAGTCAGACACGACTGAGCACAATATCAGAAACGGACCCCTCTGGAATCCGAGGTGGTTTGAGGCGCCTGCAGGATGTCCAACACTCAGTTTGAGTTCATCTTCTTGCTCGAGGAGGGTCTGGCACAAGGATGAATGATGAATGAATGAATGAGGACCCGCTTGAGTCCTCACTGGCCTGGGGATACCCGGAGATGCCGGAGTTGACCTGTAAAGTGGAAGATGTGGGTGTGCCTGCTAAGTTGTTTTAGTCGTGTCCGACTGATACTTCGGGCCAACCCCTGGGTGGTGCTTGGTACAGTCTGAGGTCCTGACCACTCTGGTCCATCCCCACGGGTCGAGGACATCCCTTCTTTCATGCTGATGACGCCTGCCGGCAGCTTGGGCCTCCACGAGTCTGGGAGCTTGTCTGCCCCGACCCGTCCTGCCCTGCAGCAGCTGTGCTGTGGGAGCTGGGGGTTTGCAGTGCTCCCTGGGGGTCTGGGAATCTTCGCATAATTCTCCTCGGCCAGGCGTTCCTAACCTGCCTGAAACCGTGGCCAAACTTCTGGATGCCCTGCACCGCCCAACTGCCCGTCCCCCACCCCCAAAGCAAAAGTTTTAATTGGAATAAATGAAGCACTGTCAAAATGTGGAGACGCTGAAACCAGAAAGGGGGAGATCGCAACTCTTGGACCGTTTTTGTTTGGTCTTTTGAAAAGCCAAGCCACACTTCTTTTTCCGGTTTGCCTCCTAAAGCGAAGGGGTTTCTTCTTCCAGACTTCTGTCCAGTGGGACACAGGCATCCTAAATTGTTTCCAGTGTCCTGAAATAACTCGATTATCTTCATGTCCGTTATTGCATAATAATTAAGATGAAAATTGATCCAGTGTTTACCAAATGCTAAGACACCCTTTTTAAGGACTTGGCACATATTAATTCATTACAGCTGAGAATAATCCTATGTGCTAGGTAATATCATCTACATTTTAAAGAAATGTTGAGGCCTTAAATAACTTCTTGGAGGATCACATGGCTGGTAAGCAACAGAGGCAAAACATAAAATCCAAGCAGCTGGTTCCCACCGTCAGGTTCTTAACTGCGGTAACTCCTGTCCTCCACAGCATGAGCTAGAAAGAACATATACGTATATATAGATGCATATTGCATACACATGTGTGGCAAGTCACTCATTGCATCTCACTCTGCAACTCTGTGGACTGTAGCCCACCGGGCTCCTCTGTCCATGGGAGTCTCCAGGCAGGAGCACTAGAGTGGGCTGCCATTCCCTCCTCTCCAGGGGATCTTCCTGAGGCAGAGACTGAACCTCTGTTTCTAAGTCCCCTGCATTGGCAGGTGAGTTCTTTACCATTTGCGCCCCCTGGGAAGCCCATATACTATGTATCTATGTACATATTTGCATGTGTTACATGTATATACTCTGTCTATTTATCTACATCTTTTTGGCCACACTACGGGGTGTGGGGGATCCTAGTTCCCACACCCCCTGCTGTGGAATTGCAGTCTTTACCACTGGGCCACCAGAAGTCCCTGGAAGAATGCTTTAGAGGACTTGATGACATGCTTGGGCCACCTAACTTATCCCAGAACTCACTCCTAAAACTCCATTTACCAAAAGGCTAAGTAAAAGGTGCAAGCAGAAATCCAGAATAAAAAATGAGCCTCCCCCTCCCCCCGTTTCGTTCACCTCTTTGAAGATAAAGCAAGGCAGAGCGGGCTTCCGCAGCCTGGGCATGTGTGCGCCAAACTGGGGCTCTCCTCTGCAGTAGCCAAGGAAGCACATGGTCATGCGCGGTCCTCTGATGAGCAGAATTCTGCCATATGAGTGAAGTGTTCAAAACAATGATCAGAAAGGACAGGTACAGAAGAGACTCTTGAGATGAAATAAGGGTGCTTTTTTTTTAAGCCACTGTAATCATAGCAGAGCTTGAAAGCTTTTGCAGAGAATGTATTGAATAATTCTGACTTCCAGATGTGAAAAAAAAAGTTGCAAATATTGGGAGATTTATGGGAGGGTATGGGTAAAGTTTAAGATGTCTGAGCTAATATACTCTAAAACCTTTTTCTTCTTTGACCAAAAGTCAAAACATGTTCTAAGCCTCTTATATTTTCCTCATTAGCTATGGATTACAGCCGCGAAGCAAGGGGTGAATGCTGGGACATTCTTCTGGCCTGTGTAAGTTACCTCTATGTTGTCAATGTTTGCAAAATCACAGTTATGATTCAGTTTAAGAAACATTCCGTTTTTTTTTCATTTAAACGTAAATGTTAGTATAGACCAGCTTATGAGTATTTTCTGACTCAAGATAACCCTCCGGGTATTTTGGGGGGGGATCCTCTCTCTCTCTCTCTTTTTCCCTCTCAATTCTCTTTCCCTCCCCCGTCTCTCTTTTCCCTCATGTTTTCTTAGCAGAATGGAAGGAGGATTTTTCTCTTCCACATCTAGTCATCCTTTAGAGTCTTCTGTTTCTGTTTGTAGATTTTTTGGTAACTTGGCACCTAGGGAATGTATATTTCTCAAACTGTCAACTGCTGATTTGAGTTATCATTTTCTATAACTGTATTACAACATTCTATATTTATTTTGGTTCATAACTTTAAAGATCAAATGTGTTGTTGAGCCGCTGATGTAGTAGCCCAGAGCTTAGAAACTTCAGACAGGAGACCAAGAGGAAGTCTCTGTTTCCCCCTCATTTTCCTGCTGAGCTCCAGGGTTTCCTTAATAAAAGAAAAGAAACCCAGAGGTGATGGGCCGATTAGTAATGTTCATGAAACAGTCTTAAGATGAAACTTACCTAATGAAAGTGTCAACATGTTGATTATGTTTGAGGTTCCTTAGTAAGAGAAGGAATCTGTTTCAACTTTCATGGGAATTTTGTTCCCACTGAGATGTTTTTTCCATCTTGGTTTTTTTTTTAAACCACCTAAAGCTGTTTCCATATTTGCCTCCTATGCCGTAACAAAAATCTGACTATTCGTAATAGTACAGTGCTGAGAGCAATCACAGGTTCAGATTAATCCAGAATGGTACCGTCTGTATTCTCAAAATTCAAGAAGAAAGGTAATTTTTTCAGATTTGAAGAGCTAAATTGAAATCGGGTTTGGTGATTTGAAGCTAAGACAGAGAGTATCCCTTAAAAGTCTCCCCCTCTCCTTTTCAAAAAGAGATCTTCTTGGCTGAGAAAATGTGCATGTTAGAAGTGACATGTTGATTTACCAGCTTAATCTTGTGTATAACAGTTTTTAACCCTTGGCTGTCATTGATACTTACAGAAGTGGTTTCTTCTTCTCTACAACATATTTGGCTGACAGAATGGAGAGGCCCCAACAGTAGAATTAATACTTAGTCCTCACCCTTACCCCCTGAAACTGCTGCAGAGCTTCATTGAAAAGGCTTAGTGTTCTGGTTCTGAGTGGTAATTTTCTCCACCCAGTTCAAACCTTATAAGAAGGTAGCTTTTGTGTGCTCCAAAGACGCCTGTAGTTTTGCTTTGCTTCTCAGACTATTCTTTTATCTCTGTATCCTGGAAGCAACTTGGCTTCATTTTCTTTCTTTTTTTAAAAAAACGTCTTTAGAACTTAAAAAAGAAATGGCCACACTTCCAGGTATTTATTGGAATACATGTCAAGGAAATCTACACATCATCCATACTGAAAATTTTTAAAGTTAAGCAGATTCCAACGATAGACTTAGACTTTGAAAGTCACCTTTTTAACCTGGTTCCATCCTGCAACCTAGCGTTAGCCTTGCTTTGCAAATGATAGTGTTTCATTCAGAATCACGCTCAGCTGTGTTTCCATTATGTTCTTTTCTATCG
This sequence comes from Madoqua kirkii, assembly GCA_006408675.1. Lineage (NCBI taxonomy): Eukaryota > Metazoa > Chordata > Mammalia > Artiodactyla > Bovidae > Madoqua > Madoqua kirkii. The sequence goes on from SJYC01136226.1 coordinate 16,122, forward strand.
ACTCATGCTCAGCCTTTTATGTATGGGTCTCGGATTGATTCCAGTCCCAGCTCAGCTTCACAATAGGTTGCTGACCTTGGACGAGTGTTTTAATCTTTTGACAAATCAATGTCTTCATCTTTAAATGGGAATGATAGTGTCTTCACCCTAGGACATCATGAAGACAGAATGAATTAACTTACTTACAGTCCTTAGTAGGGTACTTAGTACATAGAGAACAGCCAACAAATGGTACTTGTTTTCTTATTCACATTATCTCTTTCAACAAGGACCAGACAATGATTATCTATATGTGACCTAAGGTAATTTGTTCCCCTTTAGCACTAAATTCCTTATCTAGTTCATCTTCCCTTTTTTTTTTCTATTTCCTTTTCTTCTTCGAACATGTCTAATGTACTTGGTCTCGTGAGAAATTCCGTATCAACCAGTAATGGTGAAGACAACTGCATGAATCCACACTTCCTTTGTCAGATCTGTTTGCACTGTGTCTGCATCAGATTTTAAACATTCGTGGCTCGGGGCCTTGTCTTTTCTAGTCTCTGAGGCTTTTTCATAAAGGCGGTCTTAGATCTACAGGGAAACTTGGAGACCACCCTGTGTGACTGCCCATGTCTGTGATCAGAACGCCAAGGCTTAGAGAGGTGCAGTGTCGTGCCCAAGGCCATGGTTTCAGCGGATATGCAGAGCCCCACGTGCCCATCTCAAGCTCTTGCGTGCCCTCGCCAGAAAAGAACGATCGCCTGCTTGTCTCTCCAGGCAGAGAGTGGTAACTCTTCCGTACTGGTTTTTTTTTTGGTGGGGGCATCTTGTGTCTTTGTTCATATTCACACAAATGCCTTGAATGGAATGTGCTTTTCACAGAGATTCCATGAGCGAGCGCTTCATTTCTTTAGGCCTGTGAATCCCCCTGGTGGCTCAGATGGTAAGGAATCCGCCTGCGATGCAGGAGACCCGGGTTCAGTGCCTGGGTCGGGAAGACCCCTGGAGAAGGAAATGGCAGCCCACTCCAGGGTTCTTGCCTGGAGAATCCTATGGACAGAGGAGCCTGGCAGCTACAGCCCACAGGGTCGCAAAGAGTCGGACATGACTGAGTGGCTCTCACACACACACGCACACACGCACACACACGAATCCAGTCCATAACGATAGAAGCTCACGTTTTCCAATGTGCCAGACACTATTCTAAGTGCTTTACGTTGATTATCTCTTTTAATCCTTACAACCGCCTTGTAAGATAGCTCATGTTATAGAGCAGCAAAAAGCTAAGTGACTTGCCAGAGTCGCATCAGCAATGTAAACCTCAGAGCCGATGCTTTCCCCCCCACTTGTCAAGTACCCCATCCAAAGAAGGCGTTTAAAGGGTGAGCATGCTGAGCTTGAAACAAATTCTTTTAATCTGTATTTTTCCATTAGCATCAAGTGAGTCCATCAGAATCCATCTTTGTGACTTAACACCAATGGCATAAAATAAAGCAGCTTGTAGGTAGGCAGTGAAGTAAGGCACAATGAAAAGACTACGACACTTGCTTTTCTTTTAAGTTAGGAAAGAATTCAAAATATGTAATTATTTTGTTCAGACACAGGGGATTTCTAAGACTGAGGAATTAAATACCTTAGGCGATTAACCTGGCTTGGCTTTGCCTACTTCTTATTCAATTATAGGATGGAATAAACAAGGTCACGTGTATTCAGTAGCATTAGAATTTGTATAAATGAGAACTTGTTTTATGGTAAACATGATTTTGTTGGGTTGGTAGGATAGTTCTGGACGGAGAAATGGTTAGAGAGAGGAATGGCAGACCCAGCGTCTCTCCGGCAAGGGTGGTGGTGATAGGGGCGGGTAGAGGGCAGACTCTGGGGGAGGCTGTTGAGTGGAGCTTCCAACGTTAGCAACCTACCGTGACTCTGAAGGTCTGTCTCTTCCCTGGCTAGCCCATGCTCATGTCTACCAAAACTGAAAGCTGAAATGGCTCACCCAGTATCCCATAACACATTTTTTTCCCCCATAACACATTTTTAATCGTTAATTTTTTAGAGCAGTTTTAAGTTCACAGTAAAACTGAACAGTGGGAGCAAAGATTTCCCATATATTGGCTTGGCCCAAAACTTCATTTGGGTTTTTCCATAACATCTTATGGGAAAACCTGAACAGTTTTTTTGTCCAACCCAATACCTCCATCTGCATCCCCACACTGGCACAGCCTCCCACAATATCAACATCCCCCACCAGAGTGGAACCCTGGTTACAAATGATGAACCTCCATTGACACATCATTGTCACCCAGAGACCACAGTTTACATTAAGGTTGACTCTTGGCCACAATCACTTTTACTATCCACAGTTAAACTTGGGCTTCAGTTTAAATTTATTGTAGACACGCTCCAATGCCTGATCTCGGATGAGGGAGCAGAAAAGTATGTTATGCTTCTTGTTAGGAAAAGAATAAGCAAATTTCCCCATAAAGACATCACTCAGCTTGTGAGCATCTTAATGTAACTAAGTCAACCCATGATACAATGCTGTCGTGCTAGCCGAGGGCTCTTGAAACGAGTGCCAGACTGAGGGTAATTATATTTCAACAGAGGAATGAGACTTAAACACAAAAGTCATTGTGGATGAAGATTATACCCTTTTTGTGAGTCTCATAATTATATGTGCCTATTCTTGATAGATTTTTTATAGAGCTAGAAGATAATTTCCTGAATACCTTTCCTAACCCCTTATTTTATAGATGAGGAACTTAAAGTTTCAGATTCAACCATGTTTCTTAAGTCACATAGCTATTTTGAGATGGCATGGTGACTAATCTTGATGGTTAATGAAAGTAAGGACGCTTCTTAGCACTTACTGTGTGCCAAGCGCAGTCGTGCCTTTTGCCTGTCTTGCCTTACTCCACCCTCAGGACCAAGCTGTGCAGTGTGTGTTACCATCTTTATCTTACTAATGAGTAAACTGAGGCTGAGAGGGGTCAAAGACGTCTAGAGGTCAAGAGAGGTCACACTAGCAGAAGGCAGACTGAGAATATGAGTCCTGGTCCCTGGGGGGCCATAGCTAATGGCTTTAACTCACTAAATAGCAAGGGTTCCGAGTCCAGGGTCCTTTTCGCCAGCAGCCAAGCCTCCGTGAGCAAGGCAGATTCTTCACTTGACTGTGAATCCGAGTTTCCAGTCTTATCTTCTGTGGCCGAGGCTGAGCAATATCACCTGTTGCAAATAGGAATAGACATTTCAACACTAATAGGAAAAGGGATCTTTTCCTTCAGTGAAGTGAAGACAGATGGTGGTGAGTAGAGAGCCTTGGCCTGGGTGCAAGGGCAGGAGCTCGGCAGGCTGCAGTTGGTGGAGATCCTCCTAACCGCATGCTCACTGGTTGCCACCCCACAGGGTGATCCCTCACGAGCGGAGGATACTGACCATCCTGCAGTGGCTGACCCTGCCGGACCACGAAAGGTATCTGTCCCCTCCCTCCCGCCTTCTTCCTTGAGTGCGTTTCTGTCTCAGGGTGGAACTGGGTGAGTATCTCAATGGGCCGTGCAGTAGGCGCGCAGCCGGGGTTTGCTGTTGTTGCTGGTTTTGCTGATCTGAGCCTTAAACGCGGCCTCCCTAAGAGGGGTTTAGGGCACGATGGACGCAGGTTACCGAGGACCGTTTAATTACACGAATTACTGCAGCTATTAATCCTGCTCACCACAGCAGAGCTCGAGGGAGCTCTTGGCTTTGGTGAATAAACCAGTAGCATCCCAGGAATCAGGAAAGCACGGAGACTGACTTTGGGGAAGGTTTTATTTTATCGAAGCGTAATTGATTTACAGTGTGTTAGTTTTTACTGTCAGAGAAGGCAATGGCACCCACTCCAGTACTCTTGCCTGGCAAATCCCATGGACGGAGGAGCCTGGTGGGCTGCAGTCCATGGGGTCGCTAAGAGTTGGACACAACTGAGTGACTTCCCTTTCACTTTTCACTTTCATGCATTGGAGAAGGAAATGGCAACCCCCATAGTGTTCTCGCCTGGAGAATCCCAGGGACGGGGGAGCCTGGTGGGCTGCCGTCTATGGGGTCGCACAGAGTCGGACACGGCTAAAGCGACGACGCAGCAGCAGCAGGAGCGGTTTTTACTGTGCGGGACAGTGACTCGCGTATGCCTTATATATATGCACACACACACATTCTTTTTCATGTTTGTTTCCATTATGCTTTATCACAGGATGCTGACTGCAGTTCCCTGTGCTGAGTATATAAACAGTCCTATGTGAGCAGTAAGGGTTGCTTATCCATTCAGCAGATAATAGCTTGCATCCGCTAATCCCAGACTCCCAATCCAGAAGACTGATTATTTTCACTTGAATGGAGTTCTTTCAGGCTGCAGATTGCATGGCCCCCTGAACTCTCACTGGGTTCTATTATCTTAGGGATCAAAGACCTGAGTTTGCATTCAGATTTTCCTCGTGAGTTTTTATTCCTGAAGGTGGTAACCAGGTAGTTACCACAGTGGGGGTGGTGTCGAGGGTGGTGGATATGGAAATAATAGAAAACAATAGGAAAAAAGAAAAAAGACTTTTTTCATGGTAAGACTAACAGTGGTTGGGTGAGTCGCTTGATTTGCAAGGTTGTTTGGTAATGTGTAGGGATTTGTGACATTCTTTATTGTGTGTGGTTTGGGGGAGATTCTGAACCTTCTGATTCTCCTGTAGGCCTTCAGTCTACGCCTTCTATTCCGAGCAACCTGACTTCTCTGGACACAAGTATGGGCCCTTTGGCCCTGAGGTTAGTAGCTTATCTTCTGCCTGAGAGCCTGTGTCCCTGGGCCACGTCGCCTACTGACCTGATTGCAGGATTTGCGCAAAGTCAGCGTACTGCTGTGTGCACGGTGGATACAGAGCCAAGGGACTACGAGAGTGAACACATTTAAAAGAATCCTAAACGCGCCTGTTTTTCTTACAGGAACTTCATTTCAGGTTGATTTGGTATGCAAGCATATAAAAGCGACGACGCAGCAGCAGCAGGAGCGGTTTTTACTGTGCGGGACAGTGACTCGCGTATGCCTTATATATATGCACACACACACATTCTTTTTCATGTTTGTTTCCATTATGCTTTATCACAGGATGCTGACTGCAGTTCCCTGTGCTGAGTATATAAACAGTCCTATGTGAGCAGTAAGGGTTGCTTATCCATTCAGCAGATAATAGCTTGCATCCGCTAATCCCAGACTCCCAATCCAGAAGACTGATTATTTTCACTTGAATGGAGTTCTTTCAGGCTGCAGATTGCATGGCCCCCTGAACTCTCACTGGGTTCTATTATCTTAGGGATCAAAGACCTGAGTTTGCATTCAGATTTTCCTCGTGAGTTTTTATTCCTGAAGGTGGTAACCAGGTAGTTACCACAGTGGGGGTGGTGTCGAGGGTGGTGGATATGGAAATAATAGAAAACAATAGGAAAAAAGAAAAAAGACTTTTTTCATGGTAAGACTAACAGTGGTTGGGTGAGTCGCTTGATTTGCAAGGTTGTTTGGTAATGTGTAGGGATTTGTGACATTCTTTATTGTGTGTGGTTTGGGGGAGATTCTGAACCTTCTGATTCTCCTGTAGGCCTTCAGTCTACGCCTTCTATTCCGAGCAACCTGACTTCTCTGGACACAAGTATGGGCCCTTTGGCCCTGAGGTTAGTAGCTTATCTTCTGCCTGAGAGCCTGTGTCCCTGGGCCACGTCGCCTACTGACCTGATTGCAGGATTTGCGCAAAGTCAGCGTACTGCTGTGTGCACGGTGGATACAGAGCCAAGGGACTACGAGAGTGAACACATTTAAAAGAATCCTAAACGCGCCTGTTTTTCTTACAGGAACTTCATTTCAGGTTGATTTGGTATGCAAGCATATCCTAAACTTGGTGCTCATAGGAGGGTGTTCCTGTCTCCCAGCTTGCTGTTCATAGCCGCTTGGTTTCATAGGTTCCAGTCCTGCAGGCATCGGTCAGAAGACGGAGGACCGGGAAGGGCTGGCCTTTGCCGTCACCGGGATAGGAGCGGAAAAGAATCTAGAGATGGAACCTGCAATGCAAGGCAGTGCAGCTGAGTCCCAACCCCCTTAGCAAGGTTGTGCGGCTCAGGGGATAGGTCAGCTCAGTAGCCTTTGCAGGTGCAGGCGACCTGGGAACCAGTAGCACTGGGCACTTTTCTACTTGACAAAGCTTGGCACAGGTACAGGCCTGTGAGAGCATCGCCAGGATCAAGACTGTGAACGCATCCCTCACTCCCTAAAGGGAGACAAATTCTTAACTGAGAGGAAAACGCTATTGAATGAGTCTGTTTGGCAAAGCAGTGTGACACCCTGATAGCAAACACGCAGGCATCTTAGGAGAGCAGCTGCTTTGTGAGGTGATGTCCAGTAGAATTCAGCTTCAGGAGGTGGAGAAGGCACACTGAGACTTTATTACGCTGTCTTTTTATCAGGTGATGGGAATTCTCCCAGTGCTTTAGCATAGATCATTTTAAAATGTGATGGGGTTGGGGAACCTAAATCTTTTAATATTTTATATGTTTTCTACCACTCCTTCTTCCTGAGGAATTAAATACCTCAACATAATAAAACTTGATTTTGGATGAGAAATTATTTCACAAACTCTTTGATGATGGAAAATACCTCCTGTTCTCAGAAAGCCAATGGCAGCACCGTTGGCTGTAATTAAGTTTCCCATGTTCAGCATAAGAATGACTAAGGAAATACAGATAAGTGCGTCTTGGCTTAAGTATTTTTGATCAAAATGCAGGATGGTTAAACAAAGGCAATAAATACTGAAAACCATAAATACTTCTGAATGCTTTAACATCAGTTCAGTGGTGGTTTCTTTAAGCACTGGAAGCTAGTGGCTTCGTGAAACATTCTTAGTTTGCCCTAAATCACTGAAATCATATAAGTCCGATGCTCTTTTTCCTGTTCCTTTGGTGTTCAACCACTGTGCATGATTACGAAACAATGATGCGGTGAGATGAACATCTGCACACATGAGGCACCAGTGATGCCGTGAGATGAACATCTGCACACATGAGGCACCAGTGATGCCGTGAGATGAACATCTGCACACATGAGGCACCAGTGATGCAGTGAGATGAACATCTGCACACATGAGGCACCAGTGATGCCGTGAGATGAACATCTACACACATGAAACACAGAACTTATTCCTGCCACAGCAAGCATGGCCGTTTTACCTTCAGGGTGATTTTCTGGGAGATTAATCTGAGGTGAACAGAAGGAGCTGCATTTTATTAAGATGTTAAAAAAAAAACAAGCCCTAAGCAGTTCCATGTGCCCTGCCTGATTAAAGGTTCACTTTGCTTGGATAATAGTCTCCCTAAAAGACCCTGTAACAGAGGCAAACAGAGATGGGTGTAGCCATTCTTTAAGAAGCAAGAGGCTGGTGCGTCAGGAGGCCTGCTCCAGTTGCCTGGCTAGTAAGTGAAGTTGGAAATGGAACTTCTGACTCCAAGACCAGAAAACCATTAAACTCTCCTGTAGTATAGGAGACAAGCAAAGCGATCCATTAGCAGCCGTGTTCAAACCGCACAGAACATTTTCTTTATGTCAAAAGGCGGCTTTTTATAATACAGAGGAGGTATAATTCTTATAATTTTCATTCCCTTAAAACTTACAAGGCTTAGCAGTGAATGTTGGTTATCCACAAACATCTCTGGATTTCTCATATACGTAGTTAAGTTATAATTATTTACCTGAAAGTGTGTGTGTGTGTTGATCGAGAAATGAATTAAAAGCTTTTAAGTACCGAGCGGCGATAAAGCATGATACAGGATGCTTTAATTGGCTGTGATGATGGTTCTAGGTTCAGGATTCTCGTAAACATATAAATCTTTTTTTCCTCAGTATTTCTGAACTGAGAGTTAGAAGGATTCTTGCTGTATTCTTTTTAGTATTAATGCTTCTTATAACTGAGATATTTTCATATATCCACCAGGTAAAGTATTTATGATGAGATGTTGGAAAGTACCTTCTGTTACGATAACCTGAGAACTCGATCACTTTCTTCCCTTAAGAGGAAAGGGGTATTTTCAGATTTCAACTAATTCTCATTTGTTTCTAGAAATCATATTTTTTTTACTGTAAGAAACACAAAACAGTTTATACTTTTTAAACATGAAACCAAAGCCAGAAAAACCTCTTGTGTGTGTGTGTGGTAGACAACATTGGTCTATCTACCTAGTAATACATGTCTCACTTGTCTTTAGAGCATGCAAAGACTATGCTAGCTGAAAGACTGTTGTGGAAATCAGTAACATGCTGTCTTTTACATCTGATGAGAATATACCTTGCATCTGAAATGCAATCAAACTGACTCAATCGGCAACATGCTGTGTGCTCCAGGACAGCAGACATTTGTGCTTTCTTCGCCTAATATTTGAGTAGACCTTTTTTCAGGGTGATTTGTGAAGGTTATTGAATGAGATGACCACGCACGGGGCTTGTGGCTCCGAGCAGTGGCGCACCGCTCCTGGTTTCATCGTGTGACGGTGAATGTTCTGAAAACATGCTTGCTTGTGGTCTCTGCCGCACCCTTTCCCTTTTTGGCCTTCTGTGCTTCTCTCCGTGACTCTTGGTTCGGCTGCTCTTCAGGCCCGAAGGCAGAGCTTTGGCTGGCGAGTTACTACCTTCAGACGGCAAAAGTATCCTTCTGAGAAGCAGGAAAATGTGCCCCCTCTCCTTCCCATCCTTTTAATAACCTCAGGCTCAATCTTCTAAAGTCAGACTAAAGTATGGCTGGTCAGTGAAAACTTAGCTTCGTCTGCCTCTAACGTTCGAAGAAGGAGATACGTGCCGTGTAATCCCTGGATGGAAACTCATTTTGACTAAATCCCCTGCTGCTCCTCTAACCCCCTGCAACCGGAAGGGCTCGTTTCTGGAGTCTCTGGAATGTTGAGGTCTCTTGCAAGTGGCCGAGGGTCTGATGGCAGACTTGAGCGCTAGCTGAATGTGTTTGGTGGCCATGAAATGGTAAACTCTCTTTTTTCCTTTTGCTTCTCATCTCATGGGGACTTGGCTAAACTGGAAGCATTTAAAAACAAACCAGCAAACCAAACCAGAGTCTGGGGAGGTGCTGTGTCTGTCCATCCTCTGCGGGGGAGAGAGGGCGGGACGGCAGCGTCTCTGCAGTGCTTGCTGTGGACACAGTGACGCCGCATGGCACACGCGTCCCGGGGACACACTAACACCGCTCCTCCTCTGCCCCTTCTTGCATCCGAATGATTCTCAGAACAGTCCCCCCCGAGAGAAATCAGCTAGGTAGATGGCAAGCCTTGCTGCTTTAATTCACCTTTGCACCATCCGCAAATCCGGGGCTTGTTTTTCTCCAGTATTTGGAAGTCCCAAAAGGTTTTCACCTTTGCACCATCCGCAAATCCGGGGCTTGTTTTTCTCCAGTATTTGGAAGTCCCAAAAGGTTACCTTCTTTCCTCAATTTACGTATCAGCCTTTAACACCCAAGAGATTTTCAAAACAAGATGCATAGTCCAGTCGCTACCTTCCAGACCACCACCAGAAGGGGAATTTCTAACAGAAAGAGGATAAGTAGGCTCTTTCTTGACACAGATAGACTAAGATGAAGAGATCCTGATGACTTTTTGCATTTTATTAATTTTATGAGAGAATTTTTTTTTATAATGACAGTTCTATTTATGATTATTTCTTGGCTTGGAGTTCCTCTCAACCAGAAACCTAAATTATCGGTGTGAAACACTCTCCTCATTTGTGGAAATATCAGTATATTCATGACCAAGGAGGATTGTTTGGTATTTATGTTTCATTTCATCCTTGGTTTAAATTTTTGTTCCCTGATCCTTTCCAAGGAAGGTGACAGTTGCATGGATATGTTTGCTGGTCTGAACAGATACCTGCCCGAATCTGAATTGAAACTACCTCCATGAATCCCTCTGCAGCTTGAAATGACTGAGTGATTAGTATTTATTTTTCAGCGAGTACTTTATAAGTGGAGAATTTTTCATGACCAAGGACCAGCCTCTCCGTGACACGGGAGTTGTGGAATACAGAACTCTGTGTCACCGTCAGGGGTATCCACAAGTAGGCTCCTCAGCCAAAAGAGACCCACATGGCCAGACACTCTTAAATTATGTCCCTGTTCTCAGTGAAGAAGCCGTGCCGCAGCTTCGAGTTCAATTAGGAGGCTTCGCTCTGTAGGGTTCCCCAAGTCGCCCCTCGTACCAGTTTCTTTTTAATCACTTCAGAAGGAGTCTTAGTTTGCGCTTTGTTTTTTAACTAAGACTGCACTGACCCTAGGTGGCAAAGTGTGAGCTTTATTATCTGACCCAGAGGGACAGACAGCTTCTGAGCCTACACATCTCTATCCGCCAGTACAGGAGAGTAGTTATGGTCCACCTTTTACTCCGGCTAAGAGACCTAAGAGGAAGGTTACCCCTAAGAGGAGGCAGGAAAGACCAGTTACTCCTCCAAAGAAAAGAAGAAGAAAAGTACATAGGATGGATCATTATGCCGCGGAAGCTCGTCAGGACAAAGTAAGTTTATCCACTCTTCCAAAGCTTTGTGGCGGGCAGCCCTGGAGGTTCCCTTCAGTGCCTTGGTTTGAAAATCAGCTGAATGCATTTCAGAAAACGTTTGGTGCGTCATCCTTGGCTTTGAGTCCAGAAGAATCTAGTACTTTAGAGGTTAGCACTCACGTGGAGTGTTCTTAAACCCTCAGCCAAAAACAAACATCCGTCTACTTTCTGTGGAGTTGGTTGCCCCCAGACTAGTATGAACATTTGGCTTGAACGAATGTTAAGAGAGCTGTTGGTTTTGCTTGCACTTTTCCACAGAATTTGTCACAGTTGTCGGTAACCTTGGTTCTTGAGAACAGCCCAGCAAGGTAGTTGGGGAAATCCTCAAAGACGATGTAGATCAGAACTCGATAAAGTGCTAGACTAGGTTAGCGGCCTGTTCCGAGTTCAGAGGCGGTCTTAGGTGACAGGCAGAAGGAGGAGAAGCAGGAGAGAGGCGGGCAGAGGCTGGCGCTCCCTGTAGAGGCCTGGCGGTGCGTTCTCTTTGCAGCACCTTCGCAATTGCCTCTAGCTGTTTCTTTTCCAGACGCCTTCAGATACCGCCAAGGCACTGTCTCATCGTTTGAACTGATCACTGAGAAGTAGGTTCTGGGTTTTAGCCTGAGTCATCTTGTTGACCAGAGGAAATTAATCTGTTGCCAGGGGTTGGTGTGGGTTGTGCGTTTGGTATTTCTTTGTCTGAGTGAAGGTCTTAGAGGAGAGCATGGTTTCCTCAGAAGCAAACGCCACCCTCCACCCTCCGTTAGTCAGATGATGCTGCGTACATCGCTCTGAAACTTCACTTGTGACTTACTCCTTGGGACAGAATTTGAAATACTGACTTCTGTCATAAAGGAAAACAAACTTACACATTGACTTTACTGATGACGTGATATGAGGAATGATCTTGTGTCCTCTGAGAAGATGCCAGTGGAAGATAATAGTATATGTCTTAGGAAAGACGATGTACAGATCCCTTCTGATCTTGTCAGAGACATCTTGAGTGGATGTGTGTGACTGTAGCTCAGTTGTCAGAGTCAGCTAAAGTACTGTCAGGGGTTTGGCTGATGGGCTGTTTCTTGAAAATCTTTCTATTGCCCAGAGCCGAGAGGGGCGTCCCCTCTGATATGTGGGGGCATTCATGCTATGAGGCGTTCTTAGTGGCTGAGACAATAAAAACTCTGCCTGCAATGCAGGAAACCACGGTCCAGTCCCTGGGTCGGGAGGATCCCCTGGAGAAGGGAATGGCAACCTACTCCAGTATTCTTGCCTGGGAAATCTCATGGACAGAGGAGCCTGGCGGGCTGCAGTCCTTGGGGTGGCAAAGAGCTGGACACACCTGAGTGACTAACTGTTTCACTTTCCTGCTGTCAGAAACTTGCATTTGAAGCAAGAACATGAGAGATGAGTTATGATTCTTACGCTTTGGAAATGTTCTTTGGAGAACTGTTTTCATTTTTCATTAGGCTAAATAAGAAACTTTCTAGAACAGGCTTAGTGATTCACTTCTGTTTAAGTTTGGACTCTTGTTGGTTTGCATTTTACTTATGAATAGCCTGCAAGGGACTAAATTGAGGACTAGCTTGTTTCCTAGGAGAGGCCCTTCTCTTGAGAATCTATTGTCAGAAATTAACAGTTAAGTTTTTTTGGAGCACAAGATGGGTCTCATTGTGTTAATGATTCTCTAATTCGGCATTGTTAGTGAAAGGTTACCATTTAACCTCAGAGCTGCTTTTGATTCCCTTGGCCTCCATCTTCTTGCCTTGGTTCAAAGCCTACGTGATTTCACTCAGGGATCAAGAAGCTTAAACTGTCCATCTGATTTTCTGCTCACTCTCAAAATTCTTGGACTTAAGGAACATTGTTATGTTTTAGAAAGACCATTTTATTTCTAGAAAAAGAATTGCCCTTAGTATTTCAATTTTTGTATCAAAGAATCTTGAGAGGGATTGGATGAGGAGAGGTTTAACTTTCCTTAAAGGGTACATATAGAAGTGTTTAGACCAGGTTTCTGTGTAGAATGATGGGAAAATCTCCCTGGACAAAGCTCTGCCTCTGGGCCTGAAGTTTTCTTTCCAGCATGTTTAGAAGATCTTTGAGATACTGAAAGGGGGAAAAAAAAAAACAACCTTCAGGGACTAATTTGCTCCTCTTTGCAGATGACCAATCCTCTGAGGGACATTGACAAAACCGTGGGGCAGTTGATGGACGGCCTGAAACAGCTGAAGCTGCATCGCTGTGTGAATGTCATCTTTGTTGGAGACCATGGTGAAACTTTGTTTCTTTATCTAAATAGATAACATTGCTGATGGTGTTGGGGAATCCCAGAAATCCCAGGTTGTATTCCTCTTCTTCCTTCCCCCTTTCTTGAGGATGGGGAAAGAAATTGGACCGTGACTCAAAACTATGAGATGACCTGAGATAACCCTTGCGTTCATGTCAGTCAAAACCAGGGACTTCCTGTCCTTTCTTCCAAAATCTGTCTCTTATTAAAAAGTTGCAGGGCATTCCCTGGTGGTCCACTGGTTAGGACTTGGTGTTTTCACTGCTGGGTTGAGGCTCACTCAGTCCCTGGTCAGGGAGCTAATCTCGTTAAGTCTCGAAGTGCTCTGTGAATATGACAGATCACTGCTAATCGCAACCCTCAAAGGAGCTCACAGGCGTCACATGGCTCAGAAATAAATCTAAACATGATGAAAATGTGGAGACATAGGCTTCTGCTATGGAAGTGGCGTATAGGGGAAATTATTTCCCTGCATTCACTGAGTGAATTCTAGACCCAAGCCAGAAGACCCTGTTTCAGCAGAGACGACTTTTAAAGAGAGGAAGAAACAGTTTAGGAAGCAGTTGTGTAAATCACTGTATAAAGGATAAAAATTCATGGATCAGAGCATCATAAACATTGTATGTTGATAGAGCTGGGGGAGGGATGTATCAGAGAGCATTCTTACTTCACAGGTATGCAGACCGAGTTCCAGAGAAGCCTCCTGCATTCCAGAACTAGCAATTTGAAATTGTGACTCTGGAAAACGGGCTGCTCCCTTCTAGGAGGGTTTAGAAGAAGAAAATTGGTTGAGCTGGTGGTTCTATTAAGATTGGGCAGATCTCCCCAATCAAACCACTGCTCTGGGCCTAAGTTTTTTTTACAGAATGTTCTAGAAGATCTATGAGAGAAAAAAAGAGCCGTTGGATTAACTTGCTCTTCTGCAGGGACTAAATGTGACTGTCTGCAGAACCGTGCCCCAAGAGTTTGACTTGGTGGAGAGCTGCAGAGAGGATAGAGAATTTGGAGCCTGTGACCCAGCTGATTCAACTTCACCCAGAGGTGTCAAGGACATTTGGTCACATGGTGGAGCCAGATGTCTAAGAAGTAGATGGGTTCCAGTGAGTCACCGCTGGAGCCTTGTAAATGTCTTGGCTAGATAAAATGCGTGTCTTGCTGGTGGGAAGCCTTCTGAAATGGCTTAGCTTCTCTTTCTTGGAAGGTAACATTGTCTGGTGTTTCAGAGTCCGAGCTTTGGAGGGAGAATGGCTTGCGCTGGAGTTCAGACTACTTACCTGTGCCACTTAAAACACTCTCCAAGTCAGCCTCCTCATCTGTAGGAAGAGAACACCGACACACCGCCAGTTAGCCTGGAGGGTGGAGGGTGATGATGCTTGAGGAGCATGTTGAAAGCAAGAGAGATGCTTCACCACTGGGGTGGCTTAAGTGACTTAGAAAGGGAGAAAATGGGAGCTCTTTCTGGCCTTCCGTTCATACATACTTAGAGACTTGCCCTTCCTGGGTGAGCACTGCTGTGTAGCTGACAGTGTACGTGCATGCCTGCTCAGTCGCTCAGTCCAGTCCAACTCATCCAACTCTTTGGGACCCGATGGACTGTAGCCCACCAGGCTCCTCTCTCCATGGAATTTTCCAGGCGAGAATACTGGAGTGAGTTGCCATTGCTTTCTCCAGAGATCTTCCCGATCCAGGGATGGAACCTGTGTCTCTTGCGTTGACAGGCAGATTCTTTACCATTGAGCCACCTGGGAAGTCCTTAGTAGACATTGTACTAGAACATATAGCTGTTTATTGTTTGAATTTTTCTTCCAGAGATTTTAAATGTTAAAAGGCAAATCTATAGCCCCTGTGCTATGTTGGGATATATTTTTCTATCTTATTTTAAAGCAATCTTGGGTATTAAATTTTTTTTTTCATAAGGATTGTATAAATAGATTTTTCTCTGAAGATCATTGTTATTTCCTTCCAGCTTGTATTAAAAAAAGGAAGGGGTCTGAATCTGGGATCCCAGAAGGTGATAATTTAAATTTTACTGGATCAGGACCACTCTATGTTTATTTATTCCAGAACCTTAGGGTATCCTTTAAAAAATCATTTATGTTCCCCCTCTTAAAGAATATTCAGATAGTGGATTGTACAAAGCAATATATTAAACCTCTCTAGCTTCATCTCATCTCGTAAATTCTGAAATGACAATGAAGTTCTCTTCTAGCCTCCATGATTTGTCATTCTAAAATTTGAGTTTCTTTTTAATTTTTTATCACTGATCAAGGAATTTTTTTTGATGAGAGGCAGGTAGCAAATCCTTGGTGGGCAGATAGTATTTGTTGATTTAAAAAATTGGCTACCTAGACCCTTTTTGTGTTCTAGTTGTGAGCTTTCAGCTGTAATTGATTGCATTGTTTACAGCGTTATTTTGTTTTTCAGTTTGGGTGGTCACTGGGGTTGACCTTTTTCTTTCTCTCTCTTGTTTCCAGTATTGTTTGTTCAGTAACATCCAAGGCCACCAGTGAAGGCAGAATGAGGATTATGTACTCAAGTCGGGAGATGTGTTAGAAAGAGAAGAGAGTTGGAAAATGAGATTTTTTTAAAAGAGACACAGGATTATGCATTCCAGTGATTTGTATCACTCCCAGCTAGAACAAGTCTAAAGCAATTTGGGATTTTTTTAAACGAGTTTATCTTCTTCATAATGATCTTTTTTTTTTAAGATCGTGGCTGCTCCCTTTATCTTGTTGTACTTGCTGAATGACTTAACATGTGAACTGAGACGATGATCTGCAGCCGTCTAGTGCTGCAAGATGATACGACTCAGTCAAAGTCTGGTGAAAAGATTATATAAAGAAGCACTGAAAAATCCAAAGTCAAGTTGAGAAATCTCAAGAGAGGGAGCCTTGTGCTGAATATTATCTTTAGTGTCTGTGTTGAGATTTTAATTTTATAATTGCCTGAAAATGCTTTTCCCTCTTTCCCGTAGGAATGGAAGATGTCACATGTGATAGAACAGAATTCTTGAGCAACTACCTGACTAATGTGGACGATATCATTTTAGTGCCAGGAACTCTAGGAAGAATTCGACCCAAATTCAACAATCACGCTAAATGTGAGTTGACTCTTAAAGCAGTAAGTCGTTAGAATGGTGACAGTGGAGTGAGAAGGGGCTTGTCCTCTGGACTGCTTGGGGGAAGCCTGGCTTTGCTAGTTTTTAGCCAAGTGAACTTGAAGAAGTCATTGAAACTCTAAGCCCCTTTTTTTTCATCTGAGGGGGAACAAAAAAGTGATAACAAACAACTAGCTCATAGGGTATTTGTGAAAATAAATCTATGGGTATCACTTAGAATAGTTCCTGGCCCCTGGGAGCATTATATAAGTATTTTCTCTTGTTTTTATCATGTGGAAAATACACTTAATTTGAGGCATGTGTATAACCATAAACTTCTGTTTACAAGAGAAGAACTTTCCAACCAAAGGCAGGCTTCCTCTTTAGCTGAAGCTACAGGGTTAGAACTGTCCCCAGAGCCTGGAGCTTCCTAGGAGCCTGGATGAAGGGGATCTCCTCACCTTATGCAAAGTGACTGACGGAACCCAGCAGGGGAAGCTGTGAAGCCCTTGCAAAGCGCAGCTGCTCCGAAAGACTGGAATAAAATGAACAGGAGGAGTCTTATCGCTTCTGTTTTGCACATTGGGGTTGTGATAAATCACCCCGAGGAGAGCTTTGACTCATGGGCTAAGAGGTTTTAGATGTTGCCTAACCACCTAGCTTTGGAGAAGTCTGTAGTTTTATTAGAGACATGCTGCATTTTGGAAAGAAAAAAAAAAATCCTTTAGCATTTTTAGCCTTGTGAATAAGAAACCATTGGCACCAAGCAGAAAGCTTTGGAAAATTAAAGTTTTTCCCAAACGATGTTCCTGAGTCAACACAACGGGAAGCGTTCCAAGGTCAGCTCCAGGCAACGCTGAGAAATAAACAGTGGGCGTCTCTGCCCTCTCTCCTCTGCGCCTCCTCAGTCCTCTGTGTCCTCCCCTCTCTGCTCATTTGAGATAGGCTGGCCCTCTCCAGAGTGACCCACGGGTGCCTCCTGACTTAGTATTTGCTTTCTAGGGCTTATGCAAGAGACGTTTTGTCTAAAGATATTCAAGACAGCTCTAAAAGTTAATAGGAAGGTTATCCTGGGGGGAGGGGAAGAAAAACTGTCCTGGGGCCAGTGAAATGGTAACTACCAATAATTAAACGTCTTGTATCTTAAAAAACACGTCCATCCATGTCGTGAGGGACCACAGAGCAAGCTATGTGGGAGCACAGACGACGGTGGTGGGCTGTCTGGGTTCGAGTCTCTGCCGGCAAAACACCGAGCCTTCGTCTCTCACCTGTAACACGATTATTGGGAAGGGTGAACGGAGCTTCTCTACTTATCACTTAGATTGGTGTTGGGCACAGAATCAAAGCCCAGTAAGTGGTGGTTAAATGGTGTTTTCAGCCAGATATATGCACGTCTGACTGAATCCTTCCAGTGGCCCTGTGGGACAGGCACGGTCATCCCCTCTTACAAACAGCAGTAATCAAGGCTCAAAGAGAGATGAAGTGATCGGCCAAGAGGGCGGCAGTTAAGGAGTGGCGGAGCTGGGACTGAAACCCAGGCGCTTCACTGACCCTCAACTACTCCCCTGTCCTGGGGCGTCTTTCGTTCTCGGGGAGCCGGCAGCATGAGAGCTGAGCATTTCAGGATTGAAGGCTTGGTGTCCCACACGTGGGCTCAAGCTTTTGTTGTTTCCTAGAATTTCTCTGGGATTTGTCTGAGATAATGATAATTTTTCTTCATTATCGAAGAATATGAACGAACTCTGTTTGGTCCCTTTGAGGACTGCGGTTTATGAGGTCACCAAGTGTAGAGGCTGAAAGCATGGCTTGCCGGCAGGGTCCCGGTTG
>SJYC01136227.1:0-44829 GCA_006408675.1 Madoqua kirkii
CCCCCCCCCCCCCGCCCCTGCTAAACGCCCACTGGCTCAGTGAGGCCCCCAGCAGAGCTGTCGTGAGTGCCCAGACAGACAGTGCCCACAGTGCCCTTACAGAGAGGCTGCGCAGGGCCTGGATGCGATCTGGGTTAAGGACCGAGGCTACCGTTGTTCCTCATCTCCTTGCCACTGAAAGATGTAGCTAAACTTTAAGCCCAATTTAAGTAGAAGGGAGTCCACATTTATCCTTAAATTTCATAGCTTCAGAGCAAGATTCTGAGCGTTGTCTTTGCAGAGCGCATGTTTATGCGGCCAGGCAAGCTTGCTGGTGTGTTTGCACCAGCGTCCACCAGTCTCTGCTTCTGTTTACCAGCATGTTTTTTGCACGCTGACGACGGCCCCGGCCCGGGGACGCAGCAGGAAACAGCAGGCTTGACCTGCTCCGCGGGTGTTTACACT
Source organism: Madoqua kirkii (assembly GCA_006408675.1). Taxonomy (NCBI): domain Eukaryota; kingdom Metazoa; phylum Chordata; class Mammalia; order Artiodactyla; family Bovidae; genus Madoqua; species Madoqua kirkii. Next base: position 445 of record SJYC01136227.1, read on the forward strand.
GGGGACGGCCCCCTCCTGCCTGTCCGCATCTCTTCCGAATGCTGCTTTCCTTTGCTGCTGCTTCTGTAATGACATGCTGAAGCAAATTTTTGGAAAACAAAACAAAATCCAACCAACCTACAATCTCCTCTTTCTCTCCACTCCCCCACGCCCATGAGGGGACCTTCAGATAATATAATCCTGTCCACAGTTTACACACAGCTATTATTCACATAGTTTTGCTTTTAGCTAGTTCAGGATATTGGCTGAAATATCCTTTATTTGCTGGCAGTGAAAAGGAGGCCCGTCCGTGTGTGTGTGTGTGTATGTGTGTGTGTGTGTGTGTGTGTGTGACGGACAAGGGGCAGCCACCGTGTCATTAGACCTGTGATATTACTGAAGAAACCAAACTCCCTTTAGAGAAAAATAACTCAGTGGATTAGAAGATTCATCTTAAAGGTGAGCAGTCACTTGTTTCAAAGATCTATGGCTACATAGGGAGTCACAGTCAAAGCCCCAAATGCCTCGATATGGCTCCTGGTGTTTAATGTAAACTCAACCCAGGCTCCAGAGGGACTCTTTAGGAGGACTTTTTTAAAACTTTTTATTTAATATTGGGGCATAGCTGATTAACAGTGCTGTGATAGCTGCAAGTGAACAGCAGAGACCCAGCCACAATGTCCATGTACCTGCTCTCCCCCATGCTCCCCTCCCCTCCCGCTGCCACGCAGCACTGAGCAGGTTCCCTGCGCTCTGCAGCAGGTCCTTGCTGGTCGTCCGCGTTAAATATAGCCGCGTGTATATGTCCATTGCAGACTTCCTAACTGTCTCTTCCCTGCAACCTCCCCCCAGCAATCATAAGTTTATTCTCTAAGTCTCTGAGTCTGCTGGGAGAATTTTAAAAAGCCACTTACCCAGCAACATCATGGTGCTCTGAAAGGAGGAATTCCCTTTCAGAAAAGTTGACCCAGACTTAGCAGGGACATTTACCATCGGAATTTCTACTTAATCTGATATATTTCACTTACTGAAATATTTCATCTTAAATACTGAGCTATTAAATACCCACACAGAGTTTTGCATGTACTTGAAACAAAATCTAAATAACTCTTCCAGAAAAAAAAGAAAAGAATTGAGTCTCTTGCTGTAAAAATGGTTTCTCTCGGTGGTTCTTGTCAGCTCTTCTGAACTCTCCCCTTCTCTCTCTGCACAGATGACCCGAAGGCCATTGTTGCTAATCTCACGGTAAGTGCTGTGTGCCCTGGCCTCTGCCCGTGGAGTGACTTCCACACACTCACCACCCGCGCGCCTCCCTGTAGGGCAAGAGGAGCGTTTTCCTTGCCGCCCTGCCATCCAGTGTGTTTATTTCCCTAAGAGCTTTCAAAAATCCTGGCCCACGGACAACAGCGGGCTCCCTAATGGTCTTGGCAATGATCCAGAATGGGAACATTTGATCATGCCATTAGGGCTGAAAAACCTTCATCCTTGGTTAAATAGACCCTTGCACTTTCTGAACCAGGGCGTTTCCCCACCCAGATTAGACAGCTTAAAAGCGCCTGAGGACATGACCTCGTGTTCTCCCTTCTCTCTGCACCCACGCCCACTACCTCACCCCTGGACTTGAGAGTTTGAGGAAAGCCTTGGAGTTTGAGTTGCTCTGGGTGACAGTTCCAAGAGTCAGGGACGTATCTTAAAAACTAACTCCCGTCTGTGATACCCTTCCATGTCTTCTTGAACGTGACCTAATCCCCTCTGAATCTGTTTCCTGCTTTTATTATTTGATGGGGGTGGGGGGTGTCACAAATTCCATTTACTCACGAATTAGCCTTTCCTTTCGCTTAAACCTCCTTCAGCTTTCTGGAGAGAATGTCTTGGGCTTTTCTAGAAGACTCTTCTTCAATGTCCATTTATATTTCAGTGTAAAAAACCAGATCAGCACTTTAAGCCTTACCTGAAGCAGCACCTTCCCAAACGTTTGCACTACGCCAACAACAGAAGGATCGAAGATGTCCACTTACTGGTGGAGCGCAGATGGCATGTCGCAAGGTACCTTGGGGACAGGTGGCCCGTTTCTCACCTTCATAACCATCCCCTCAGCGCCGAATGCTTCCCTGGAGGCTCAGACAGTAAAGAATCCGCCTGCAATGCAGGAGCCCTGGGTTCGAGCCCTGGGTCGGAAGATCCCCTGGAGAAGGGAATGGCTGCCCGCTCCGGTACTCTTGCCTGGAGAATCCCACGGACAGAGGAGCCTGGCGGGCTGCAGTCCTGGGGGTCGCAGAGTCGCACACAATTGAGCGACTAGCCCTCCACTCTGTGTAGTTCTGTAAGGCAGCTGCAGCGCTGTGAGGCCATTAGCCACCATAAAAAGAAATGGCCTGACTTCCCCAGTGACCCAGTGGTTAGAAAGCCACGCTTCCATTGCAGGGGGCATGTATGTGTTGATGAAGAAAACTTGGGAGTTCAGTAGAAGTTAGTAAAACATGAAGACAGTTGAGCAGATTAGCGTAGACCAAAGCCAGCCATTTTAATTAGCAGCACATCTTCTCAATTGAACTTGAACTGTTGAGTTATTATATGCATATATCTAATTATCCCAAGCTGAAAGTAGTTTTCCCAAGATCAAGGACTCAGACGTTTAATTTCTTTGTTTTTCCCCAAGTGCTTGACTTCAGTGCCGTGTACCTGTACGTACTTAGGAAATATTTGTCTTAATTAACATAAGTGTTTTGGAAAACTGCTACATAACTCTAAGCAAAAGGCATCTTCCTGTCACAACAAGGAAGCTCAAATGCTTTTGATGTCTCGGGAGCACGGTTTCCGTTTTCTGTTTCTAAACAGAGCTGCTGCCTCGGTAAAGTGTGGCTCTCATTGAGCTGTGCCACTGTTACATGTGTTGAGCTTACCACTCGGTCACACTTTCCAGTGCTGTTACCAGATAAATCTGTTGACAGGGGACTCTGTATGCAAATATTTCTATGGAATACAGATCTCCGTTCACTGATCAAACATCGCACATTTTAACAGCGCCAGCTGGGTGTGTGCTTAGCACGGAGCCTCGTGACAGGCATGTAGAAGCGAGGCAGACAGACCTGGTCCCAGAGCAGAGCATCTCTCAGTCCTGGAGCCAGGGGGGCATGTGAGCAGACGGTTGAAGGTTTGTGGCAAATCTGCATTGAGAATGTCTGTTGGTGCCCTTTTTCCAACAGCGCTATTAAATTAGGGTATGTGCGTTGTTTTCTTAGACATAATGCTGCTGCGTACTTAATACAGTATAGTGTGAATATGACTTTTAAATGCACTGGGAAACCAGAAGCTTCGTGTGACACCTTTGGCGAGATCGTCTCTTAATTGGGGTGGTCTGGAGCAGCCAGCAGCACCTCCAGGGTGTCTCCGTGCCTGTGGCCAGTGCTCGGCTCAATGCGCCCGTGAGGCAGGAGGAGGGCGCCAGACCTCAGGTCCCAGTCTCTTCTAGGCTGATCATCAAGGCCAAAGTACTGGGGGCAAAAAGACAGCATCACCTTTCATCACCCTGGGAATGATGCAGTCAGCGTGGGAGGAACACGCTTGTATTAGTAAAATCCACCTCTTACAGATCTTTTTGTGCATTGGACTTTTTTTAATCAGAGCGACTTTATAAGAAGTCCTGATTGATTGTACAATCGTTTTGCTGTAGGAAACCTTTGGAGGTTTATAAGAAACCATCAGGAAAATGTTTTTTCCAGGGAGACCATGGATTTGATAACAAGGTCAACAGTATGCAGGTATGCTCCCAGAACTATGAACTGAAGTGTATTTTAGAGATTCTAAAAAAAAGGATGGGAATGGTGGTGTGAGTGAGGCTTGAAGAGCATTGATAACTGGAGGGAGGGTTGCTCCTGGATATTAGCAATGCCTAATTGTTTTTGTTTGTTTTCTTTTCTTTTGGAAGACTGTTTTTGTAGGTTATGGCCCAACATTTAAGTACAAGACCAAAGTACCTCCATTTGAAAACATTGAACTTTACAACGTTATGTGCGGTAAGTCACTTATTTCCTCAAAACCAAGAAAACAATCCGGAGTTAACATATGAACTCCTTTCAGTGTCAGAGAAAGAAATGAGGTGTCTGTTTTCTGGGATCACCTCATCTTTTCATTTAAAAAAATGCTGTAATTTGCCCATTGGTTCAAGGGACAGAATATCATCCCCTTTCTAAGGCTTCTTTGTCTTGCTTCAGCAGTTGACTAATGGGGAGTTTTCATGGTGTTGCTGTTGGCAGCCTCCAGCTGATCTAACACAGCATTACAGTCTGACACCACCAGTCGCAGGCCGGGTGAAGCGAGCGCTGGGCACAGCGCCCCCCCGCCCCACCCCTGCCTCCATCTCTCCCAGCGCAGCCCGGCGCACGGCTGGCCAGCTATTTATGTGCTCCTAATTATTTTTCTTCCTGGAGTCTCTAGTTGCTGGATGAGGACAGCTTTTCCTATTTAGCAAGGGAGCGCCAGCCTGGCGGTCAGAGGGGGTGTCTACACCCGGGCCCCCTGGGTTCCCTTCCCCTCTGGGCTGCCGGTGCTCCCCGGCCCTGCCTCTTGGCTCAGGCCAGTCCCTGGGTGCCTGCCTGGCAGCCTCCTCACTCGCTCTGAAATCAGCCTGTTCATTTCACAGCGGCCCTTCAGGGCACACGGCCAGAGCTTCCTCTTGTCCCCGTACTGCGGTGGAGTGCATGAGAGGGCAGGCTCGAGGTTATTTATTGATCATAAGCCCCACTTCAAAACTCGGGATAAAAAGGCTCACAGAGAAGCAGAAAGGCAACGATCCTGACGCTGATGGTCCTTAGGCTGTAGATAGCGCAGACAGAAAGGTGGAAGAAAGGCCCTGTTTTCCTTCACTCTTTCTTTGTGGGACTGTCTCTCTTGATATCAGGCCGTGAAGATGCTATTTTAGAAAGTTGTTGCCAAGACCTCGTCAGGCAAGGATGACTTGGGCGCTCAGAAGGGAGCCTGCCATCTGAATTTGGTTATCCCATTCTGATCTGTGTTCCAAGTTTTCCGGCCCTTGGAAGGTGAATGGCTTTGACACTCCTCCTGCCTCATCAAAAATATTTACAAAGTACCTGGCCCTTTTCTTTCTTCTCATCAGATCTCCTGGGATTGAAGCCAGCTCCGAATAACGGGACCCACGGGAGTCTGAACCATCTCCTGCGTACCAACATCTTTAGACCGACCATGCCAGAGGAAGTCACCAGACCCAGTTACCCGGGGCCTGTGCACCTGCAGTCTGATTTTGACCTGGGCTGTACCTGTGATGATAAGGCAGAGCCGAAGGTAGAAATAATCTTTTTTGTTGATCATGGAAGAGCCTGTTGGGTGTAGAGCAGGGCTGTGTGATAGAACTTTCTCTGATGAGATGCATGGTCTGTCTGCATTGTCCAAAATAGTAGTTACTAGCTACATAGCTTTCGAGCACTTGGAACTAAATTTTTAATTTTATTTAGTGGCTTATGGCCACCATATTGGACAGCACAGGTGTAGATAATGAAGAGCAAAAAAAAAAAAAATCATACTGTTCTGTGTATGGTCAAGGCTATGGTTTTTCCTGTGGTCATGTATGGATGTGAGAGTTGGACTGTGAAGAAGGCTGAGCGCCGAAGAATTGATGCTTTTGAACTGTGGTGTTGGAGAAGACTCTTGAGAGTCCCTTGGAAGGCAAGGAGATCCAACCAGTCCATTCTGAAGATCAGCCCTGGGATTTCTTTGGAAGGAACGATGCTGAAGCTGAAACTCCAGTACTTTGGCCACCTCATGCGAAGAGTTGACTCATTGGAGAAGACTCTGATGCTGGGAGGGATTGGGGGCAGGAGGAGAAGCGGACGACAGAGGATGAGATGGCTGGATGGCATCTCGGACTCAATGGACGTGAGTCTGAGTGAACCCCAGGAGATGGTGATGGTCACGGAGGCCTGGTGTGCTGCGATTCATGGGGTCGCACAGAGTCGGACACGACTGAGGGACTGCACTGAGCTGAGCTGAGTCTGTGGAGCCGCAGCTCCTAACCAAACGTTTTTCTTTTTTTCAACCTGGATCACATGTCGAGCAGTCGTGGCCCCAATAGGAAACAGATGGCCCACGCAGAAGAAGTTTCTCAAGAAGGCTTAAAGGAATTGTTTCAATCACATTTAATGAGAAGACTATTTACAATGCTGGCAGGGTAGAGGGAAATCGAGGAGGGATGGTAGAGGTGCCTGGGGCTCCCAGGGCACCAATCTGGATCTCAACAAGAAAGGGGAGGAACAGTCACCAGCACACGGAGAAAGAACCCTGTAGGCGGGGACTGAAATGTGGGTGATGGTGCAGTGGACACACTGCAGGCTGGAGAGAGGAAGCTGGGGGTGTGAGCACACCTTCGCCACCCTGCTGGTGCCCCTCGCTGTTGGCGCCCAGCCAAAGGGCAAGCTTGCTCTTGGATGTGTCCCTAGACATCAACCTCCCAGGCACAGGGCAGGGGAGGGAAGCGGGCAGCAGGGCACGGGTGGGCGTGCAAACAGGCGCTGCCCGCACAGCGAGTTCCGACAGCTGCTGAAACAAGCACGGATCCAGTAATGGTTTTTTTCTTGTATGTAAAAATCAAGTTTATTTCTAAATATAGCAACAGACAATTGGATAATGACATTTTAGGACATTTACAGTAGCGTCAGAAATGCAAAATATCTAGGCATGCTGAGAACTGTCAAACAGTACTGAGAGCAATTAAGCAAGACCTAAGTAAATGAGAAGGGGACGACAGAGGATGAGACGGTTGGATGGCATCACTGACTCAATGGACATGAGTTTGGGTAAACTCCGGGAGTTAGTGATGGGCAGGGAGGCCTGGCGTGCTGCAGTCCATGGGGTCGCAAAGAGTCAGACATGACTGAGCAACTGAACTGAACTGAACTGAAGCAAATGAACCGATACTCATCATTCATTAAAGGACTCAATATTCATGGTAGTTCTTCCTAAATTAATCTGTAGATTCAAAGCAATCTCATTCAAAATCCCAGTGGATATTTTTCAGCTTTTTCTTTTGTACTGGAGTGTAGCTGATAATGATTAGCTTATTGAAATTTATATTGATTAATGATCTTTAAAGTTGCCAATCAGTACTCCTGACAGCAAGACACAAGTAGTGTTACCACACTGAGTTGACAGGGTTCCAACACAAAGCAAAGCAATCTGCGATTTTTGCATATGTGGCTTTATTACAGGCAAATGTGTGATCTTCCCATTAGACCTCAGAAGAATGGAAAGTAGTTTTCTTATTGGTCTTTCCCCCTCCCTCACCACTGTCTGCCTTCTAGGGCTCCTTGGGGCCTGGGAGCCACAGTCTGGGAGCCCGCCGGAGGGGAGAGTTTGCTTCCTTTCCCTCCACCCATGCCTTATTTTTTTATATATGAGCTCAGTATCTTTTTAAGTTTTCTTTATTTTTTAATGTGGACCATTTTAAAGTCTTTGTTGAATTTGTTTCAGTATTGCTTCTGTTTTATGTTTTGGTTTTTTGGCCTCAAGGCATATAGGATCCTAATTCCCTGACCAGGAGTTGACCCTCAGCCCCTGCATTAGAAGGCGAAGTCTTAACTGCTGTGCTGCCAGGGGAGTCCTGCATCCCCTTTAATGCCTCCTACGTCAGCTCCTGATGAGAATTGACAGCACTAATTAAAGTCGGTAATTGTAAGACTTCAGCTGGAGGAGCTGAGTTGCCCAAGTCAACAGGAAGCGGTCTTTGAAGTGAATTCCAGTCATATTTTTAGAGGCATCTATTAGATCTTGTTTTCTGAATTAGCTTTCCTCTGGGAAACAAGAAATATTTTGGTTCTCTTATCTTAAACTGTTTTGGAGGGATTCTAGATCATCTTTATTTCCTCAAGGTTTTCTCCAAAAAGACTGCTTTTCTTTAAAAGAAATACAGACATACAAAAAAGGTATAAAGATTAATAAAATGAATACTTCAATACAGAAATCGTGAGAACGAAAATGTTAAAGAAGGAACGGAAGTGCCACGTGACACCCCTACCCCAATCCCACTTCCTTCCTACCTCAAAGCTGACTAATATCCCGTGCTGTGCTCAGTTGCTCAGTCATGTCTGACTCTTTGCAACCCCGTGGGCTACAGCCTGCCAGGCTCCTCCGTCCATGGGATTCTCCAGGCAACAATACTGGAGTGAGTTGCCATGCCCTCCTCCAGGGGATCCTCCCAGCCCAGGGACTGAACCCAGGTCTCCTGCACTGCAGGCGGATTCTTTGCTATCTGAGCCCCCAGGGAAGCCCAGGATCCTGAATATAGCATCTGTAATTGCCATGTTGTGCTGGGCTCAGTGGTGTCCAACTCTTTGAGACCTTATGGACTGTAACGTGACAGACTCCTCTCGCCAAGGGATTTTCCAGGCAGGAATACTGGAGTAGGCCGTCATTGCCTATTCCAGGGGATCTTCCTGACCCAGGGATCCAGCTGGAGTCCCCTGCATTAGTAGGTGGGCTCTTCACCACTGAGGAGACCCTGTAACTGCCATGGAGGCCTCTGCACTTCCACTCCGTACAGAGGCATCTCAATATATCAAGATGCCTGTAATGTAGTTCCCTAAAATAGCCTACAGTATAGTCTTGAATATTTTATTTTTTATTAAAAAGATGGTTTTTTGGCTGCTCCTCAAAGCATTCTGGATCCAATTCCCACACCAGGGACTGAACTGATGGCCCCGCCACTGAAAGTGTGGAGTCTTACCCACTGGACCGCCAGGGAAGCCCCCTGGATGTTTTATATTTTTTATGTAAATGCTGTTATACCATATGTATCCTGCATTTATTTGTTGGTCACTGTATTTTTAAGATTTTTTTACAAATTAATACATGAAGTTTTATCTCATTCATTTTTATTGCTAATATCAGTAATTATTATAATGCATAATTGTACAACTAGTGCATCATGATTCTATTCATTTTGCCACTTGAGGATGTTTGGTAATTTCCAACTGTTCAGTTCAGTTCAGTCGCTCAGTCGTGTCCGACTCTTTGCGACCCCATGAATCACAGCACGCCAGGCCTCCCTGTCCATCACCATCTCCTGGAGTTCACTCAGACTCACGTCCATCGAGTCATGATGCCATCCAGCCATCTCTGCCTCCAAACAATGCGGCTATAGACATTACTGCAAATGCCTTTGTGCACATGCTAGAATATCTCCAGGATCTACAGTGGGAAATGGAATTGCTGAATCACGACAGTTTCAGGATTGCTGGGTCATTCCATTTCTACTTTAGAAAAAGTAATTTTATAAATTTGTTTGGGAATCACTTTAGTGTATCTAGAGATTAATCCAAACTTTTGAGGCAATATTAGAGTTAACTTATATATATGTGCCCTAATCCTCATCATCGACATGGGAGGCTGGTCCCAAGATTACCCATGGTTTTAAGAAAAGGAAGCAAAGTCATGGAGAGATTAGATAGCACGCTCAACTCCACAGATCGCTGAGAAGTGGAGCCTTGGTGTCAAGGCTTCCGTGGTGGCTCAGAGGGTGAAGCGTCTGCCTGCAATGCAGGAGGCCCGGGTGCGATTCTTGGGTCAGTGAGATCCCCTGGAGAAGGAAATGACAGTCCACTCCATCACTCTTGCCTGGAGAATCCATGGACGGAGGAGCCTGAGAGGCTACAGTCCAGGGGTCGTAAAGAGTCGGACACGACTGAGCGACTTCACTTTCAGTGACACTATAGAGCGTGTGATATTGATGAAGCTTAGGATCCTGTTTTGAATTCAGCTGGGTGCTGAATAGAGAGAAGGGTGCTGGAAAGAAAGACCATTTCTGATCTGCTTTCTTTTCCCTTTTCTTTGTTTGTTTTTTATTTTCACACATGAAGAACAAATTGGATGAACTCAACAAACGTCTTCATATAAAAGAGTCCACAGAAGGTAAGGAGTTGACAGAAAAAAGAACCAGATAAGTTTTGTTTTCTAGTTTTCAAAATTGGAGAGACTTATTTACTTCATAGTGTAAGCACAGTGTTTTCTTAAAATTTGAATTCAGATTGCCCAGTGACCTTTATGCGATCTGGCAAAAGGTATGGTGTTTCTCTGTATACAAGGTGCCAGCTGTATAATAGAAAAATTCTATTACCTTTCTTTTCCCCCTCAACAGCTTTTAACCCTCTGAAAAACAGACGTGCTGCTGTGTATCAGATGGGTTATAAGTTAAGGGCTGAGGGGACTTCAGATGAAGGGGGTGGAAGTCACCATTCGTAGTGGTAACAGCTGGTTCCTCTGCTGAAGGTTGCCCACCTGGAGAGTCGGTGTGTATGTCAGGGGGAGGGGTGCCCAGGAGGAACTGTGTTAGAAGTCTCTCCCGAGGGTCTTGAGCCCTAACCCACCCTCCTCTTGTTCTGCATACGATTGCAACATGCCTGGCTTAGCCAGCTTCTGCAAGCTTGGGATGAGAACAGAAAGCCTCAGCAGCTTGTGCATTTCTTACTCCTGTTTCAGGGTGCTGACTGTTGGCCAAGTGCCCCTCTGCCCCGTGGCACTTTCATTTTAGAGCCTGGTGTGAAGGAGCTGGCCTGGTCAGAGCATACCCTCCTCGGGGCGGAGCCAGGCCATGCGGCCCAGTGCCTCTCTTTCCTCTTTGTTCAGCGCCGTAGCCGACTGTGAGCGCCTCATGGCCTTCTCTCTCCGCTCGGTCATTCCAGATGTCGATGTGCATCCTGACGCTGCTCCTGTCCCGGCTGCCCCATCTGCAGGCTGAGTCTGCGTCCTGGGCAGAGGGACCGGGGCTGAGGGCAGAGTGTGCGCCCCTATGTCCTGCTGGCGTCCTGGGGCAGGGTCGAGTCATGTGTCCATCCCGGGGTTTCTGGCCGGGTTCTGTGCTTCTGTTTGGATGAGGCATTTCCCACTTCCATTTCAAGTTTCCTGGGGCCAGCAGGACCCATGAAGCCCATGGAGGAGGGACGTACATTCTCTCCCCAAGGACGCCGTCCTCCATGTTCCTTGGCGACGGGCGGAAGCATATAATCCTTTACACAAGAGCAGTAAATACTTAGGAACAGTAATGCGATCTACCACCCAGGCTCTTCCTTCTGACTTTGAAATTGGAGAAGAGGGGAAGCCTCCTAGGCAGGTTACTGCAGCAGAGGCGACAGCGTCTTCTACCGGCAAGGGAGTGACCGGAAGTGTGTGAAAAAGAAGACCGAACTCAGGCACAGCTGCCCGGGCCATGCAGTCAAGAGGCACACAGGCAGATTCTCCTGAGAGCAGTACCTGAGTTATTATCTGACACAGTTCTGTCTATCACATGTGCCGTCTTCAATCTGATTAAGCAAAGGTTGAGGAAACCCACAGAAGATTTTATTTCCTTGACTTATTGCTCCTCTCTGTAAAGGTCTTCATCTTCTCCCCTCTTCCCTTGCTGCATATCCACCCTCCTGCTTCTCTCTGTGATGAAGGAACACACAGGCTCTTTGACATGTCATTGGATGAACATAGCTTTAGAGAAAGGACTTGGCTGATGGAAGGTACACAAATGCTTCACAAACTCTAGAAGTGATTCAAAATATTTGACATCAAATCTAGTGGATAAAGGTGTCATTATATTTGGAAAAATTGCAATACTGCCAGGATCAAGAACCTGTCTGACAATGCAGGAGATGTAAGAGACGTGGGTTCCATCCCTGGGTCAGGAAGATCCCCTGGAGGAGGGCATGACAACCCACTCCAGTACTCGTGTCTGTAGAATCGCATGGACAGAGGAGCCTGGTGGGCCACAGTCCACGGGGTCACAAAGAGTCAGACACGACTGAATGAATTCACACACACGCACACCACGATCAAGGAGTATAGAGTCTCATGATTTGAGTTTTTCAAACATTGAATCAGCAAGACAGAGAAATATGGCTGAAATGTCTCTTTTCAGAAAGCCACTAATGAAATAGGTAATTATGATGGCTTTGAAGGGACGCTCGTGTGTTTTCTGATTCAAGCTCTGGCTCTTCATGGTCCTAAAACATTTCCAGCTGGGAAAAAAAAATCTTTCACTTCGTTTTCTGGTGGCAGTGTGCTCTTGGGACAAAACCAGCCCCACACTCAGCACAAAGAGTGGCCTCACACTGCTGAGCGTGGAAGTAAGAGGCATCTTCTGGCGAGCTGCTGCCTCTCAGGGCCGGCCGGAGCTGGACCTAGTGAGCTCATCTTTCCTTTGCTCTGCTCAGTGTTGACTACGGCTTATTTCTCGATGATTTCACATCACTGAGGCTTAAAGGTTCTACTTTCTCATGGCAGTGGACCCTCATGAGTATTTGTTAAGCGCCTGCCCTGATTTTGCTCAGAAGTTCTCTCAGCTTCTGTCGGCCGTCTCACCGCCAGTTCCAACACGTGGCCTCACGGCGGTGACCTGAGCTGTTAGAGCGGGTCCTGGCAGCACATCTCCTCGGCTCACTCATGGCTCTCGTGTCTGTCTTTTGGGCTGTGCATCATCGTCATTGCAGCGGGGCCTTTCTCTGTAGTGGTGAGCAGGGGCCCTCTCTAACTGCAGGGCCTGGGCTGCTCCTGAGTCTGCACCAGCGGCCCCCCTTGGTGCAGAGCTTGGGCTCTGGGTGGTGGGCATCAGCAGTTGGAGCTCCGGCTCTGGAGCCCAGGATCAGTAGTTGTGGCACATGGGCTTAGTTGCTCTGCAGCGTGTGGATTCCCGGACCAGGGATCAAAGCCGCGTCTCCAGCATTAGCAGGTGAATTCTTTACCACCGGGCCCCTGGGGCAGCCCTGGGAAGCCTCTGATGATGCAAGGGAGTCTGTGTTTATTTTTATTAGAATTAAAGTCTTAATATCAATAGACGTTTTTGGTAAAGTTGTCTGAATTTATATAGCACTGTTTGCTATGTATGCATAATAATGGCTATTTGCAATTGCCAATAACTGGAGTGATATAAGAGAGATGCTAAAACCATTACATGAAATACAAATGACTGTATGTCACTGTCTGATTAGGTGCTTGTCTAAATTCCAGAGCATGTGGAAGCCTCAGCGTCCTCTCTCCTGTCTGATTCTCTCCCTTCTCTTGCTGTCTGTCTCCGTAAGGGCCCTGTCTCAGTCACTGCTTCAGCTGCAGAGTGCCCTTTTGCTGGTCTGAGTTCCTTCAGGCTGCTGTGGTGTGCCTGGTTCATGAGTCTGGTCCCCCCCGGAAATCCCTTGGGTCTCTGCTGGGGGGAACCTCGTTAAGTCGCAGTGCTGTGTGCGCTGTGCTCAGAGCAATCACTTCCTCTTTCTGCAAATCTCTGAACATGTGCTGAGGCTTTTCAACCGTTTTGCAGACCTAAGTTCAGTTCAGTCGCTCAGTCGTGTCCAATTCTTTGCGACCCCATGAATCGCAGCACGCCAGGCCTCCCTCCATCACCAACTCCCGGAGCTCACTCAGAAGCGCGGCCATCGAGTCCGTGATGCCATCCAGCCATCTCATCTTCATTTGTCCCCTTCTCCTCCTGCCCACAATCCCTCCCAGCATCAAAGTCTTTTCCAGTGAGTCAACTCTTCCCACGAGGTGGCCAAAGTACTGGAGTTTCAGCTTTAGCATCACTCCTTCCAAAGAAATCCCAGGATTGATCTCCTTCAGAATAGACTAGTTGGATCTCCTTGCAGTCCAAGGGACTCTCAATAGTCTTCTCCAACACCACAGTTCAAAAAGTTCAGTTCAGTCGCTCAGTCGTGTCCAATTCTTTGCGACCCCATGAATCGCAGCACGCCAGGCCTCCCTCCATCACCAACTCCCGGAGCTCACTCAGAAGCGCGGCCATCGAGTCCGTGATGCCATCCAGCCATCTCATCTTCATTTGTCCCCTTCTCCTCCTGCCCACAATCCCTCCCAGCATCAAAGTCTTTTCCAGTGAGTCAACTCTTCCCACGAGGTGGCCAAAGTACTGGAGTTTCAGCTTTAGCATCACTCCTTCCAAAGAAATCCCAGGATTGATCTCCTTCAGAATAGACTAGTTGGATCTCCTTGCAGTCCAAGGGACTCTCAATAGTCTTCTCCAACACCACAGTTCAAAAGCGTCAATTCTTTGGCACTCAGCCCTCTTCACAGTCCAACTCTCACATGCATACATGGCATCACCGACTTGACGGACATGAGCTTGAGCAAACTCCAGGAGATGGTGAAGGACAGGGAGGCCTGGTGTGCTGCAGTCCATGGGGTTGCAAAGAGCTGGACACGACTCAGTGACAGAACAACAGTGACAAATGTTCTATTATAAATACTAAATTTACAGAATCAGGTCCTTTACTAAGGAACAATGTAATCTTCAAAAATTATGACCTAAACTGCTTTCTAAAGCCCTAATATTTCTACATTTGTAATGAATCCCAGATCTTAGTGGCATGGCTGCTGTTTCTGCATCAGATGTATTTACTGTCTTGGCAGATGTACTGAATTTTCATTTTGAAGTCCGTTGAATTGAGTGAATGAGACGGGATGCTTAAATTTCTCACAGCAAGCATTTCTGGCCCTGGAGCCAGGTGGAAGTTTCACTGTGAGAATAACTTCACTGTTTATTTTCACCTTAGTCTTTTCTCTGTTTACATTACTAAACTATGTTTTATATTTTCTTAGTCAGATTGGCATTCACTATCATCTTTGTGAGAAAAAGGTAAAATCATTGTAACACCCATGTTTGGCTCCTTATCACACCCTATGAGAAATTAGTTTGATTAGAAAAATGACTTAACCAACTAGTGATTCTTGACAATTTAAAGCAGAGCCCTGAACAACTAGAGGGACACTCCTCTGCAGCTCTTTTCAATTGTGAGATGCTTCTCACTTTTGCTATTTTGCTGGAAATGTTAGTATTGCTAAAGAAAGGAAGAAATACACTTGGGTTTCTCTGGGTAAGTATCCTCGTGTGTGTTTTGCAGAGGACTTAGAAGAACTCAATACATAGCATAACTGTAGATGATTTATAGTGGGATTCAAGATGAACTGGGTGAGACAGTAATTTTTTTTGCCTTTCTCTTATAGAGCCAGTTAACAAGTAGCACTGTGATAGTTTCAGGTGAACAGGGAAGGGACTCAGCCATATGTACACACGCGTCCATTCTTCTCTAAACTCCCCTCCCATCCAGGCTGACACGTATCACTGAGCAGAGTTCCGTGTGCTCTGCCTCGTTGGTTATCCATTTTAAATACAGCAGTGCGCACATGCCCATCCCAGACCCCTCACTACCCCTTCCCTCACCCTTCCCCCAGGCAGCCATGCTTGTTCTCTGCTTCTGTTTTGTGAGTTCATTTGTATCGTTTATTTTTAAACTCTTCATATAAGGGATGTCATATGATATTTCTCCTTCTCCAAACACTGAATTTTAATGACTACCTATCAGTATTCCTTGCTGATGTTGAAAATTTACTAAATTTGTTGTCGTTCAGTCGCAAATCCTGTCCAACTCCTCATGACCCCACAGACTGCAGCACGCCAGTCTTCCCTGTCCTTTACCATCTCCCAAGGTTTGCTCAAGCTCACGTCTGTCGAGTCAATGATGCCATCCAGTCGTCTCATCCTCTGTTGCCTCCTCTTCCTGCCCTCAATCTTTCCCACATCAGGGTCTTTCCAACGAGTTGGCTCTTCTCATTAGATGGCCAAAGTATTGGAGTTTCAGCTTCAGCATCAGTCCTTCCAGAGAATATTTAGGGTTGATTTCCTTTACGATGTACTGGTTTGATCTCCTTGCTATTCAGGGGACTCTCAAGAGTCTTCTCCAACACTACAGTTCAAAAGCATCCATTCTTTGGCACTCAACCTTCTTATGATCCACCTCTCATAACCGTACACAACTACTGAAAAAACTGTAGGTTTGACTGTATGGAGCTTTGTCAGCAAAGTGATGTCTCTGCATTTTAATAGTCTGTCTGGGTTGCTCATAGCTTTCCTTCCAAGGAGCAAGTGTCTCCTGATTTCATGGCTGCAATCAGCAACCACAGTGATTTTCAGTCAGTTCAGTCACTCAGTTGTGTCCAACTCTTGTGACCCCATGGACTGTAGCACACCAGGCCTCCCTGTCCATCACCACCTCCTGGAGTTTGCTCAAACTCATATCCATTGAGTCGGTCATGTCATCCAACCATCTCATCCTCTGTCATCCCTTTCTTCTCCTGCCTTCAGTTTTTCCCAGGATCAGGGTATTTTCCAGTTCTTCACATCAGGTGGCCAAAGTATTGGAGTTTAAACTTCAACATCAGTCCTTCCAGTGAATATTCAGGACTAATTTCCTTTAGGATGGACTGGTTGGATCTCCTTGCAGTCCAAGGGACTCTCAAGAGTCTTCTCCAATACCACAGTTCAAAAGCATCCATTCTTCAGCACTCAGCTTTCTTTATAGTCCAACTCACATCCGTACATGACCACAGGAAAAACCATAGCCTTGACTAGACAGGACACCGTCTGAGTGGTGGGCTTCCCTTGTGGCTCAGAGGGTGAAGCATCTGTCTGCAATGAGGGAGACCCAGGTTTGATCCCTGGGTTGGGAAGATCTCCTGGAGAAGGAAATGGCAACCCACTCCAGTACTCTTGCTTAGAGAATCCCATGGTTGGAGGAGCCTGGTAGGCTACAGTCCATGGGGGTCACAAGGAGTCAGACATTATTGTGGCTTGTTGGCTCTGATTAAATTATAGGACTTCCCTGGTGGCTCAGATGGTAAAGTGTCTGTCTGCAATGTGGGAGACCTGGGTTCAATCCCTGGGTTGGGAAGATCCCCTGGAGAAGGAAATGGCAGCCCAGTACTATTGTTGGAAAATCCCATGGACAGAGGAGCCTGGTAGGCTACAGTCCATGGGGTCGCAAAGAGCCAGACATGACTGAGCGACTCCACTTTCTTTCACTTTCTTTCTTTGACTAGACAGACCTGTGTTGGCAAAGTAATGTCTCTGCTTTTTAATATGCTGTCTAGGTTGGTCATAACTTTTCTTCCAAGGAACAAGCGTCTTTTAATTTCATGCTGCAGTCACCATTTGCAGTGATTTGGGAGCCCAAAAAATAGTCTCTCTGTTTCCACTGTTTCCCCATCTATTTGCCATGAAGTGATGGGACCGGATGCCATGATCTTTGTTTTCTGGATGTTGAGTTTTAAGCCAACTTCTTCACTCTCTTCTTTCACTTTCATCAAGAGGCTCTTTAGTTCTTCTTCGCTTTCTGCCATAAGAGTGGTATCATCTGCATATCTGAGGTTGTTGATATTTCTCCTGGCAATCTTGATTCTGTTAGAGTGGTATCATCTGCATATCTGAAGCTATTGATATTTCTCTTGGCAGTTTTGATTCCTGCTTGTAATTCATCCATGCCAGCATTTCACATGATACACTCTGCATATAAGTTAAATAAGCAGGGTGACAGTACACAGCCTTGTCATACTCCTTTACCAATTTTGAAACAATCTGTCATTCGATGTCTGGTTCTAACTGTTGCTTCTTGACCTGCATACTGGTTTCTCAGGAGACAGGTAAGGTGGTCTGGTATTTGCATCTCTTTAAGAATCATTCAGTTTGTTGTGATCCACACAGTCAAAGGCTTCATTATAGTCAGTAGATCAGAAGTAGAAGTCTTTCTGGAATTCCCTTGCTTTTTCTATGATCCAACAAATGTTGGCAATTTGATCTCTGGTTCCTCTGCCTGTTCTAAATCCAGCTTGTACATCTCGAAGTTCTCGGTTCACATCTTGCTAAAGCCTACCTTAAAGGATTTTGAGCATAACCGTGCTATCAATGCAACTGTCGAATAGTTTGAACATTCTTTGGCACTGCCCTTCTTTGAGATTGGAATGAAAACGGACCTTTTCCAGTCCTGTGGCCCCTGCTGAGTTTTCCAAATTTGCTGGCATATTGAGTGCAGCACTTTAACGGCCTCATCTTTTAGGATTTGAGATAGATCAGCTGAAATTCTATCACCTCCACTAGCTTTGTTCATAGTGATGCTTCCTAAGGCCCACTTGGCTTCACACTCCAGGATGGCTGGCTCTAGGTGAGTGACCACACCATCATGGTTATCCAGATCATTAAGACCTTTTTTGTATAGTTCTCCTGGGTATTCTTGACACCTCTTCTTAGTATCTTGTGCTTCTGTTAGGTCCTTACCCTTTCTGTCCTCTATCTGCCCATTCTTGTATGAAATATTCCCTTGGTATCTCTAATTCTCTTGAAGAGATCTCTAGTCTTTCCCATTCTATTGTTTTCCTCTATTTCTTTGCATTGATCACTGAGAAAGGCTTTCTTATTTCTCCTTGCTGTTCTCTGGAACTCTGCATTCAGTTCGGTCTATCTTTCCCTTCCTCCCTTGCCTTTCACTTCTCTTCTTTTCCCAGATATCTGTAAAGCCTCCTCAGACAGCCACTTTGCCATCCTGTATTTCTTTTTCTTTGGAATGGTTTTGGTTAACTGCCTCCTGTATAATGTTACAAACCTCCGTCCATATTCAGGCACTCTGTCTACATGATCTAATCCCTTGAATCTATTCATCACCTCCCCTGTATAATCATAAGGGATTTGATATATGTCATACCAGAATGGCCTAGTGGTTTTTCGCTACTTTTTTCAATTTAAGCCTGAATTTACCAAGTGCCCTTTACTAAATGACTACACTACAGCTACACTGGATCAAGACAGAGAAAGGTGCTTTACATAGTTGCTTGAAAAGAATGCAGCATCTCAGAGAGGTATGAGGCTCTGGGTGGTTAAGTTAAAGAATCACAAAGCTATAAAGAGCTGAGATGAGATCTGACTCCAGTTCTAGACACTAAACCTCTGTGCTTCCCTCTGTAAATGCTTCTTATTTTAAGGGTTGGAATAAAGAGAGAGTGTTTGGAGAGAATCTCAGTGCACAGCAGGGTTTGGAAGTTGTTTCTGAAGCAGTTGATGCTTGGATGCACACCACTGGTCATAGGCGCTCCTCAGCAGGCATGACTCAGGCCGGGCTCCTGCCCGAGGAAGTGGGCCTCCCGCCCAGTGTGCTCTCCATTAGAATGACCCGGCAGGCGGCATCCGCCTGGAGACTGTCCAGAAAGCTAGGAGAAGAGTAATGGGCCGGGGCGGAGACCTGGATTCTGGGTGCTGTCGTGTAGCGGAATTACTGCACACAAATCATGAATCCTCAGTTCCTGCATCAGTAAGATGAAGAGGACACTGGTCTGCCCAGTCTTATCTCTTGGGGTTATATTAGATGGGTCATATGTAGAAAGCCAGGTCTTGAAAGCATAAAGCACAATATTTTGTTTTCAAATAAAACAATCATTTATTTATCCGGGTCAATATTTGGCAATGTTGGAGGTAGAGATACAATGGTAAACAAAATAAATAAAAGCCCTGTCCTCATTAAGTTATTTTATTGTGAGATTTAGCCTGTTGAGTTACAACACAGTGTTTTTAAGGCCGAGGTAAGAAAGACCAGGACGCTAACAGAGACATCCAGTCTAATCCCAGCAGTGGTTTACTCAGCAGTAAATGATGGTGGACACTCATAAGGCCAAGGGGTAGAAAGGAGGTAGGAAAAGCAGAGACCTGGGGTAGAGATTCTGTGGTAAAATATAAGAGCATATTATTGTGGGAGTGAATGTTTAAAGCACAAACAGAAAAAGAGGAGAGATTTTCATGTGGCTCTCAGGTCAGCCAGCTAATCTATGGGAATATGGGTCAGAAAGCTGAAGAGGGCAAAGAAATACACACTCCAGTCTGGACAAGCAAATGCTGGAAGACAAAAAAAGAGGGCTGGGGAAGTCCACACCACTTAAAAAGATTCGCCTCCCAGTACTTGCCAAATGTGGTATCTGGAGGGGAACTGTGGCATGTCTCAAGAATTCCAGACACTATTGTAAACAGGGAACTGGGGTGTGGCATGGAGGCTCCGTCTGGAATCTCATGGAGTAGGAACTCCGCCTGGGAAGACAAAAGTTGTGCTAGATCTGTGTCAAGAAGTCATGAGGAACATATTTTGAAACTAGAAGTTCATCTCCAGGGCGGCTGGTCTCAGGATGGGACCCTTAGCGAGCTCCAAGTCCACTCTATGGCTCAACCAACAGGGACTTTTTGCTACCGAGAAATGCCATGAGTGACTTGCCTAAGGTGTCGTATGGAGTAGCAGAGCCAGGCAGTGACCAAGAACCTGGGATTCTTTGATACCCTGATAAACCGAAAAGGCTCAGTCACTCACTCGTATCCGACTATTTGTAATCCCGTGGACTGTAGCCCTCCAGACTCCTCTGTCCATGGGATTATCCAGCAGGAATGCTGGAGGGGGTAGCCATGCCCTCTTCCAGGGGATCTTCACGACCCAGGGATCGAACCCCGGTCTCCTGCATTGCAGGCAGACTCTAACACTGAACCACCAGGGAAGCCCGATAAACCCTGAAAGGGAAGTCTAAACTTGGATTCTGGGCTTCAGTGTTTCTTACTGCAAAGATGATTTCACCTCTTATGCTTCAGGAAGACTTAAGTAGCTTCTTTCAGTCATTGGGGAGCTCCTGGGCTCTTAGGAAGACTGCCAAAGCTACTACTTTTTTTTTTTGCTTCATCTCATATATGGTCAGTTAACAACTGAGGAAAAGTGAGTCAGATGATATATTCGTGCTCCATGTATCAAAAACTCCAGTAGTGCATCTGTTGGGAGCTAGGAAGCCCACATTTCTGAAGAAAAGTGAGTCTGTACCTAACAGAGCACAGACATGCACACAGATGAAGCTCAACTAGAGACGCGCCTCAAGAGAAGCGGCTCTCTGGGTGTCTTGCCCCTTCTCCCTTCCTCCCTCTCCTGCCCTGTCTTTTCCAGGGGCGCTGACTGATGCGGCCATCTGGTTTGCCGCCCCCTTTGGAGGGTGAGGAGGGCGGTTATGCCAGGACAGAGGTATGAATGGGGAGTGGGCTCGCTGTGTCTCAGCTCCCTAAGCTCCAGAGGGCTGCACTGGCGCCCAGCCCGCCTGTGGCAGGCGCCGGCTCTGTGCTCGTGTTCAGCCACGCCAGGGTCTCCGCTAGAGTGGGCGCCAGGCTGCCTTGCAGTTATGCAGGCCAGGTTTCTGTCTCCCATGGAACTGTGAGCTTCTGGAGGCCGAGAGCCTCAAGACTTCCAGTCTTGTCTGGAGAATCCATCGACAGAGGAGCCTGGCGGCCTGCACTCCACGGGGTCACGCAGAGTTGGACACTGAGTGACTCAGCACGCACACGTGATTTATCTCTAGTCCATAACCCAAGACCTGACACACATGTTTGACAAGGGAGGATATACTGACCACACGTTTGAAGGGAGAAAGTGACAGGATTGGTGGAAAAGTTATTCCCAGGGGAAAGAAAAGGCGTCACATGTATCATAGCATAGAGTTGCTGACAGTGATTACGGGCAGTCCTGCACATCAGTCAGCCTTCATGGAATGGAGGGATGACAAGTGAGGAAGACCCAGAGCTGGTGGAGTCTGTGCACTGTGCAAGACTGTTGACTGATGCCTGCTCCCAGGGGGTGCTGCGTGAAGGGGCACAGTGGCCGTTTCGCTGTCCTCCTTAATGGGATAGACTGGATAATCCACCAGGTTTGCATCTGAGCTTGGAGAAATGTGTTGGGTAAGCATGAAAACTTTAATGATGAAAAGAGAATAGCTTCTCAAAGAATCTTGATACTTCTGCTTCCAGCTGAAACCAGGAAATTCAGAGGCAGCAAAAATGAAATCAAGGAAAACGTTAATGGAAATTTTGAACCTAGAAAAGGTTTGGTTTGAGTTTTGAAGGACAGTCTGACCTGGTTAATAACTGCTCCCAAGTACTACTGTTATGATTTGCAGGCTTTTTATGTGTTTGTTACATATTTCACTTATATAATATTTAGCCTATTATTTTCTAATTCTTAGGGGTGGGTCCCTAAATTCAGCAGCTTAACCAAGGCTTCGACATTTACTGTGGTGCTGACGAAGCCCAACTACCCAGAACAGGCTTGTGTTGTAACAGTGTGGGCTGTTTTGCCTCAAATCAGCAGTTCTACTTGGGAGGGTCATGCAAAGTAATCTACAGAGTTTTCTCTGTTACTTGCTTAGAATGGTAATACTTTAATTAAAGCAACATGTATACATAATTTAATAAGTGATTGTCAGAAATGATTTTCTCTAATAGAAATCATAGCAAAAAAATTTTTTTTTGGTTATCACTTAGGGAATTGTGAATTGCCGAAGCCTCAGTTGCTATTTCAGTCTGTAGGAACCCAATTTCTAAGGGTCTATGGCAATTCTGACTTTGGCTTATCTAAAATGGGCAGATCAAGCTTGAGGCATTTATTGTGGGTATGAATGAAGGTTTGCCCACTCATGTCCCCTGTCTTCTTAGAAGATGAAGGTTTTAAACCTTTATTTTTTTCCTAAGAGGAATCTACATTCTGGGGTCTTAACTGAGTTCTTTGCTAACTGAAAACCTTCTTTCTGTATTCAAAGGACCCTCTTGAATGCCACTTATTTTATCTATACATGTTCCTTTAAGTTCTTACCTAAAGGGTTTTCCTATGTGTCACAAAGCTACTTACTTTAAACGCTCATTACTGCTCACTTTTTGTGCTGAAATAATGTGTATTTGAGTTGCAGTTTACAAGTAATGATCAAAGAGTGCCTTTCTCTTAATTAAATCATTGGTTAATTTGATGAGCCTTTCAGGGTCAAAGGAATTAATTCTATAAAAATACAACTGTCTTGACTTCCCATTCAGCTGAATCATTTCACAATTTACTATGTTTCTTTCCCATGTGGATTAAAATTCTTTACAACTGGAAAATAATTATTAAAATAAATATGGCATTTGAGTTACAGTTTTGATGACTGGAAGCTTTGACCCATGCTTAGGTGATCAAATAAACCACCAAAGTAATAGGAACACTAACCTGATTAAATTAAGGAAAAGGAACTACATTATTAATAGTAAGCAAGCAAATGTTGGACAGCTTGACTCTCTTGAGTCTTTAATATCTGATGTACATTTTAATCTGTATTTAAGACAGATTATTTTTTCTTTCCTAGAGAGACATCTCCTCTATGGACGGCCTGCCGTGCTCTATCGGACTAGATATGATATCTTATATCACACTGACTTTGAAAGCGGTTATAGTGAAATATTTCTAATGCCACTCTGGACATCATACACTGTTTCCAAACAGGTCATTGAGAGCATTGGGTTTCATGTTCTTCATGTCATTATGCTCCATGCCTTAATAGAATGATTGCTGGCAGAACAGAATTTTGTCTTAGAAAAGACTTCAATTTTTCCTGATAAAAGAAATCCTACATTGGATCTATTGTGAAATATTCTGAATTAGGTTTTCTGCATGTTCTAGTAACTTCATGGTAATATGATGAAATAGCATAGCATACTAATTCTGTTAGTTCCTTTTACTCTGCTTGTCATGGCCCAGTAGTTTCAGAAGCTATCAAGATTTGGCTGTGCGTTTTAATATACTGATTATTTAGAGCAGTTTTAGGTTCACAGCAAAATTGAATGGAAAGGACAGAGAATTCCCATATACCCACGGCTCCACACATCACAGCCTGACCCACTAACATCTTGTTTTGTTTTGTTTAATGAAGGTTTGTTTTATGTTGGGGTTTCAGTTTTGGTAAAGATGAGATAGTTCACTTTATATCAGAATTAGAAAAATTTATTACAGTTGAGATATGTTTCTAATTTCTGAACACAAAGGACTACTTCAGTTGCCCCAAACATAGCTTCTTATTAATTTGTACTTGGGCACATACAATACATAAACAGATGTTTTATTGTTTTTATAGAGATATGCCTGTATTATATGTCAACAGTGAGATTTCTGCCTTCTGTAGTATTGTTTTACCTAAGATTGATAAGAGTTCTGCTAGTAGAAAAAAAAGAGTTTGAAAATTATTAGCTTACTGCATTTAAAAGTGAGGTCTTTTTTTTTTTTTTTTTTTAAGAGTATATTTTTCTTTTTTGGCCGAGTGGCCCGTGGGATCTTAGTTCCATGACTGGGTATTGAACCTCACCCCCTGAGCTAGAAGTATGGAGTCTTGGCCACTGGACTGCCAAGGAAGCCCTCTCTGTTTGTCTATTTTAAAGAGGGACTATCATCAGAGTATGGGCTACAGCAGCAGCTAGTGGGGGTCTGACTTTGGGTGTCCGGAACCAAGCAGTCTGGCTCAGTGCCCCTGTTGGTCTGGTCCTGTCTCCCCCGCGGCTTTACTGACGACCTGTGACTCACCGTTCAGGCTGACGTCTCTGACATTGCTGCGCACCTGACCAACTGCGTCCGGCCCGACGTCCGCGTTTCTCCGAGTTTCAGTCAGAGCTGTTTGGCCTACAAAAATGATAAACAGATGCCTATGGATTCCTCTTTCCTCCTTGTAAGTTACAGAAGACCAGGATCTAACCATTCTAGAGGGGTGTTATTTTGCGGAGTCTGGCGTGTGCAACTTGGTATTTAGGATTTCGGTGGTTTTTAGAGGGGTGCTCAAGAGGTTGAGGAGATGAACTTTTCTGGGAGCCTTCCAAAAGCAGCCAGAAAAAGAGACCAGCTTTCACAAATCCTATTCCCGGGGAGTTCTAAAGTGCAGGGGAACATTCAGTGTGTCTCCTGACATCATTAAATGAGAATCTAAAAGTGAAATAGGAAATTAATAAGACATTAATCTTTTAAATAATACTATAGATGTGATCTCTTAATACATGAAGCCCTTTAATTATCTCTCATTACCTTGGTGATATTTTTTAAAGTCCAAATTACGCTGGTAAAGTCAAGGAACTGTTTTACATAATACTTAGTAGACCCAAGATCAGGCTGGAAGCAAAAGAACATAAAAATTTTATTTAAGGAGAACGAGTGAGTGAAGAAGAGAGGTGGAGTGGGAAGAGAAGTAGGCGATGGCACAGAGAGGGGGTAAGTGGAAATGGAAGGGTAGGTCCAGTCGCCGCATGCTGTTTGGGTCATTTTACAAGATTACTTTTTGTATTGATGGCGATTTTAGTGTGTGATAGACACTTATTTGTTTTCCTAATGTTTAGATCTGAGCTCGTCCCCAGAAGCTAAATATGACGCATTCCTTGTAACCAATATGGTTCCAATGTATCCTGCTTTTAAACGTAAGTCCAATATTTACCTAGTAGATTAGTATTTGTGGGAAGAAATGTTTCTAAATTTACCACTTACCTTTCCTACCTTTATATTCATTTTAACAACTTTGATGTGTTTAGCCTTTATAATTTTCAACAAACTTTAATGTAAATTCTCTACTGCTAATCCAAATTATGAATCTGTGAGGGAGCTTGGTGGATTATTATTTATGCCTTGTTTATAGTTAAGAAATTAAAGTCCTAAGAAGTGACTCGGGTCATGAATGGTAGAGCTGAGCTAAACCAAATTTGTGCTTCTGATCTGTTGTTCTCCCTATTTCAATGCTCTATAGGTGGTTTAAAGAGGCTTCTCTGTATTTTGGATGCTATCTAACATTTAAAGCATTTACTTATATTTATCTGTATTTAGTTATACATATATATTATCTGTATATATATGTATATATAGTATTTATAGATATATTTATTATCTTTATCTGTATTTATTTACTGAATTTTACAGTAAAAGCCATGAGCAATCCTTCCTTTAGGGGAATGGTGACGATGTAGTCTGAATATTGATCCTGAAACCCAGTAAGACCTTAATGAGTCTTCTGAATCATCAGAGTATAAATTCAGCTGGTTTTAGGGCTGTGTAAATTATATACACTCATAATTTCTTTCTATACAATATAAATATTTGTGAGTGATCGTGATGAAATGAATGTTATAAGCATGGTGAGCTCTGGCTCCCAAACTGAGTTCTGGTCCCTGGAGTGTGACCACTGCCTGTGTGATCACAGAAATGCCATTTAGTCTCTCATTTGTAAAATTATAAGATTTGATTGCATGACTTCTATGACTTTTATGGATTTTTAACTTAATTGTCCAGTCCATTTTCTATTTCTGATAACAAAGAATTTATTCATTTGCCCATCCATCTGTCCATCTACCCATTCATCCATCTTCCTTCCACCCATCCATTCATCCATCCATCCATTTTCCAACCATCCATTTATCCATCTTCCTTCCATCTACCACACATCCATCCATCCAACCATCCATGTCTTCAAAGACAGAGAAGGCATTATGGAATAGACTTGACCTCTCTTTACTTCATTTACAGCAAGCAGACCTGGATGCTTCTAGGAAGGGTGGGAAAAGGAAACGTATCTATGTAATTTTACATAGTAAAGGCGCACTGGGCTGTGTTACGTGACTCTGAGGACTAAAATAAAATTTCAGAACAGAACCATGAGATGGTGAAGTGTCATGTACGGGGCCGTGCCTCCTCAACTTGACATTGGTGAAATGCCAGCATGGTTTAGAGGGAAAAAATGTTTATTTGATGTCCTCAGTTAGTAAATAAGGGCTTATTCAAAGGTGGAATCTGTTGCATATGAGTGAAAATTTAAAGTATGCTTTTAAAAGGAGGTTTCCTGGTTTGTTCTCAGGCCCAGTGGAGAAATGTTTCATAAACTCATGTAAATCCATTTGTCATAATATTACATGGAATGCAGCTTCATTGAGTTTCCACAAATCTGGGTTTCCTGGATTTCTTTCTTCTTTGCTGATGCCTTTTTGACCAAGCAGCAATAAAGGGAACACACACACGGCCCCACCCTGAGGCTGCTGTGGGCAGAGGCCCTTCACAGAGGGCCCGCTGTTCTTTAGTGGGGAATGGTTTTTCACAGGCCACATTTCTGCGGGCTTGGCCTTTTGACTATTGCCATTGTTATTTCTTTCCCTCTGTGCCTCTCCAGTTTTTATGCTGAAGTTAACATTTGAACTTCTCCCCCACTGTCCTCCCTTCTTTATGCCAAATAATTATCCGTGGTGTTTTGGCTCTGGTGGCTGCTCTGTCCTTCTCATTTAGAATAGAGGATCATCAGCAGTTGAAACCCCGTGGGAAAAATGCCCAAGTATTTTTTAATTAGAGGAGGTAAGAAATGATAACAGCCTGAACCTCATAACCCCCATGTATCAGGATGGCCAAAAAGTTCAAGTGTTTCAATCACATTGTACAGAAAAACCTGAACGAGTTCTTTGACCAACCCGATGGCATTGAGCGCAGTAAGTCATATCTAACATTTTGGAGCCAGCTTCTCTGGTTTGTATTGCCCATCCTCTCTTGCCTTTTCTCTCCTCCCTTCCACCCCTGTCCTTGCCCCGAGATTGACTGTCACGGAACTGGAGCTAGCCTGGACAGGGAAGTCTTCTCTAGAGGATGACTGTGCAGCTGAGAAATGCAGAGTGGAGGAGACACCCGGGGATAACAGACCCGAGGGCGAGCTTTCCAGACAGAGGGAGGAGCATGTGCCTTCCTCTGAAGCACGTCAGCAAGCAGGGGCAGAAGAAAGCCTGTAGCCAGGGAAGAATGGGAAGGAGAGCCATGGAGGGAGGCAGGGGCCACAGTGGAGAGCTGGAGGTTATTCTAATTACGGGAGAAGTCATCTGGAGTGTGAGAAAAGGGCGCTGGGGAGCCTGAGTCACTCGCCAGTTCATGGCATAAGAGGATCCGTCTGGCTGCTCCAGAGAATGGCCGCATACTGCCTGTGGTCCCCAGCCTTTTAGGCACCAGGGACCAGTTTTGTGGAAGACAGTTTTTCCGTGATGGGAAGGGGATGGCTTGGGGATGATTCAAGTGCATTACATGTATTGGGTGCTTTATTTGTGGTATGACATCAGCTCCCATCAGATCATGGGCATTAAATCTGGAGGTTGGGGACCTGAGCTACCCGGAAGAGTTTCTCCCAGGGGGCCCACAAAGTAGTCTTTGTGGTAGCTCACTGCAAGAGAAGATGGCGGCTTAGATCAGTGTGGATGCAGTGAGAATGGTGAGGAGTGGTCAGCTTTAGAAGACAGGGCTGTGTTTTGGAGGTCTCACTGACAGGACCTTGCCACGTGCGTATGAAGAGAGCAGACAAGTCCAGGCTGAGTCCTAGGATTTTGACCCAAACATCTGAGAGCGCGTGCCACTGACTGTGATGGAGAAGCCAAGAGATGGAACAGGAGTGAAAAGGAGAATCAAGAATTCAGTTTGAATAATTTTTTTGTTAGATATGATTATGAGGTCTTCAAATGCACCATGAGATGGGTGGTTGGATAATATGTCTGGAGCTGCATGGAAAAGTTAGGGCTAGAGACAAACTTGGGAATTTGTCTATGACATCGTGAAAGGAAAAAAAAGTAGATTAAGGCCTTTCTTCAGTTTTTCACAAACACTATACTTCCTCCATTGCACAGCTATTCTGTCTTCCTGGAATGTTCTGTCTCCACCTCTTTGCTCAAAAATACCCCCCTATCCTTCAGCTCTCAGCCTAATAACCACTTCCTCTGTAAAGCCTTCCCTGACTGTCACCTACGTTAAACTCCTCTACCAATGAATGTCTCCATGTCTCTCCTGGTTCATAAATGACACACACACAGCTAGTGCTTTACGATGGATTGTTCTCAAGAATCACAGCAGCTCTATTGTCTCTTATCTTGTGATACGTGTCTTGTTTAACACTTCCTAGAGAGAATTCGGCCAAAGCAAGGAGTTTTGTTCATAAAGAACTGATATTGTCTTTGCACAGGCATCTGGAATTATTTCCAAAGGGTTCTGGTGAAGAAATATGCTTCAGAAAGAAATGGAGTTAATGTGATAAGTGGACCAATTTTTGACTATGACTACGATGGCTTACACGACACACAAGACAAAATCAAACAGTAAGCTTTTAAATTCCAAGATCTCACTCAAGAATATTTTTCAAATATTCATGTACCAGAGAAGAGCTGATGCCTCTTAAACCTGTTCTTCTTTGAATCTCCTTGTGAATACTTCAGTTCTTTGGGGCCTTTTATGAAACATGGCATTGGGGGTTGAAAGAACCAGGAATTTGTGGTAAATAAGTGTACTTTTCAGCTCCATCAAAGAACATGTATCAAAAGATTAAATTTTTCTCATTATCTTTAATAACTTGTGGAAATAATTTTCCCTTTGTTTCCCTTATTTGTCGGGGGGGGGGGCTTTTAAAATTCTTTAGGTTTTCTGAGTCAGTACATCTCAGTAGGAAATTGCATATAAACTTTGATCAAATCTCATTTCTGTCCCTCTCTGGTGCTATTAGGGATATAAAAGAATTAGGCATACTCTATTCATGAGGAACTTACAAATTCATAATAGATCACTTAATTTTATACATGCATGAAACAGAGTAACACAAAATATGAGAGGGTTTAATTGTGATTTATAGTTAATTAGACAAAAATGTTAATTTTTTTCATACAGATAAGTAATAAAATAGCTCTTACTCCCTTTCCAGTCATCCATAAGGGAAATTTTATCTTACTCATACATTTATTAATGGTTATTGTTATAGTGTTAAGCTCAAATTGTATTATCAGCTTAATCGTAATTTCAGTATTTCGAAAATGATTAAAATGAAGATAAGAGGAAACGAAGTAAGGAATTATCACTTCCTATGCTGTGCTCTACTGGCAAAGATTCTTTACGCTTAGCACTCAGTCCTTAGAATTTTCTTTAGTAAATGAGCTCTGTACCAAGTTCAGGCCCTCACTGTGGCTTGAAAGGGCTCTTCTCTAGCGCCTGAGTTTTCTGCCTCTGGCCCATTTGATACAAATCTGTGAGTTATTCTCCTGGAACGTGGGCCTCACAACGGTGCTCCCAGCACGGACGCTCCGAAGCCCGGCCCTGCCGCTGGGCGCGTGCCGCCCGCCCGCTCCCACGCTGCCCGCCGACCCGTCCCTGTGTCCTGCCCCGGAGTCCGCCTTCACGCGGTTTCCTTTGTCTCGAGGACCTTTTCTGCTCTGCCAGGTTGAGAGAAAGAGGATTTGGGGCATTGAAAGCGTTATATTCAAAGGCAGAGAGGGGATTAGTGCTTGGAAGCGAGAAAGCGACTCCGCTGAGGCGCGAGCAGCTGGCTGGGCACGCGCCCCGGGCGCCCTCAGCCCTAACCCTCTTGCCTCCCCGTGCCAGGTACGTGGAGGGCAGCTCCGTGCCCGTGCCCACCCACTACTACAGCATCCTCACCAGCTGCCTGGACTTCACGCAGCCCGCCGACCGCTGCGACGGGCCGCTCTCCGTGTCTGCCTTCGTGCTGCCCCACAGGCCCGACAACGACGAGAGCTGCAACGTGAGTGCAGACGCGGCCGAGGCCCCGCTTCCGCTTCCGCTTCCGCTTCCGCTTCCGCCCGCGCGCCTCTGCCTCACGCGGATTTCCTGTTCCACTTTCAGTGCTGGGAAAGTCTTTATATTGTTATTATTTTTAAAATTTACGTGTTTAACTTTATTTTTTTTAGGTTTTGTTCAGCAAGTACATAGGGACTTATTATTATCATTATTATTATGCAAAGTAGAACATTTCTGGAGGTGAAGGGAAGATGCTGTGAAATAACGGCTACAGACGGCAGGGATGGGCCATGCGAAATGAGGGGCGTAGCTTCGCCCTGTTTGTAAGGCGCAGGGGGAACTTTAGTTTGAGGTGGAGGGTCGTTGCTTCACAGTGCTGTGATGTTTCTCCCGTGCGCCCATGTGAGCCGGCCCTGAGCACACAGGTGTCCCCCGCAGCCCACCCCTCCAGGCGCTCACCGAGCCCGGCCTCGGGTGCCCTGCGTCATGCATCACACTCCCGCTGGCGATCTGTTTTAGGTTTGGTGATGTATATGTTTTCAGTGCTGTTCTCTCAAATCATCCCACCTTCTGTTATTATTTTGTAATTGGAAGTAGGTGCCTTACAATGTTATGTTCGTTTCCACTGCACAATGAAGTGAATCAGCTATATATACACATAAAACGGGACAAATGACATAGCTGCACAGAGAAAAGAATTCAAATAAATTACGTATTTGTACTCTGACTATAGGGCTTCCCACGTGGTGCTAGTGGTAAAGAACCCGCCTGCCAATGCAGGAGACATAAGAGACACAGGTTCGATCCCTGGGTCAGGAAGAACCCCTGGAGAAGGGCATGGCAACCCGCTCCAATGTTCCTGCCTGGAGAATCCCATGGACGGAGGAGCCTGGAGGGCTACAGTCCATAGGGTTGCAAAAGGTCAGACACGGCTGAAGCAGCCGAGCACACGTGCACTCTGACCACACTCCCTTAATGGGATATAGTTCCAGAACAAATAAAGCAAGCAAAGTAAATCTGAACTTTACACAGTAGATGTGGTGTTGCTAGTGATGTTGATATTTTAATTTTGAGAATTAAAAAAAGTAGTTATAAAAAAGCAGTGTCCTTTGGGATTTGCTGACAGAATTCATCTTTGTGTCTTAAATTATATCCCCACCCTTGAACTAGAACACACTTACTATAAAACATTTGGACTATACAAATGGATATACAAGTTGAGTCTTTGGAAAGGCCCCAACAAAACTGCCTAACACTTGGAAACTCTGTGTCCTAATGTTTTATTTTTCAATGTAAGGGTATTGTGAATTTAATAAAGTTCTATTTCAGTGTTTGCTCTTGACAAATGATAAAAGTGCTCTAATGCCTTCAGTTTTGCAAAAGACAAATATATTTTGAAAACAGTGAAAAGTAGCACAACTTTGGTAGGTATTGAAATGAGGGAAGAGCGGCCAGGAGCTCATTATATCATCCACTCTACTTTTGTGGCTGTTTGAAATTTTCATTAATAAAAACTTAAAAAAAAATTTTTTTTTTAATATTGGAGTATAGCCAATCACTCTGGAGAAGGAAATGGCAACCCACTCCAGTATTCTTGCCTGGAGAATCCCATGGACAGGAGATCCTGGTAGGTTACAGTGCATGGGGTTGCAGAGAGACCCAACTTAGTGACTAAAACGACAACAATAGCTAATTAACAGAGAAGGAAATGGCAACCCACTCCAGTATTCTTGCCTGGAGAATCCCATGGACAGGAGATCCTGGTAGGTTACAGTGCATGGGGTTGCAGAGAGACCCAACTTAGTGACTAAAACGACAACAATAGCTAATTAACAAATGTTGTGAAAGTTTCAGGTGACGGCAAAAGGATTCATTTGGGGGTATATATATATTTCCTTTTCCCCAAAATTCCCCTACCATCTAGGCTGCCACGTAACACTGAGCAGAGTTCCCTGTGCTACACAGTAGGAATTTGTTGCTTATCCGTTTTAAATGTAGACACAAACACACAGGAATATATGCTCTACACATCAGACTTTGATTTACTAGTAGTTGTAAGGGAGGTGTAACAGGTCACCACATTCTTAAATAAGACAGATGACTCGATTCACTTATTCCAACATGAAAGCAGGGCAGCAGGATGGAAAAGGCCCGGGAAGGCAGCTAGGAGGCATGCTGTGCGCCTGGCCCTGGTCGAATGCTGCGCTCGGGGACAAATCACGTGGCCACTCCAGGTCTCCTTAAAGCGATGGAAACCTTGTGCCTCAAGGTTGATTTTAGAATCGTCTCTATCCTTTGTTTATAGAATAGAAGGATCAGAGCTAAAATCTCCAGAAGAAAATTTTTAGTCAACAGGCAGTGCTTAAATTCCTTAATTATTTATGTAAGGTACCCTGGGAGAAACCATTCTGTGTTTAACACAGTCACTCCTCCAGGCAGCCTTCCAGGGGAGAGCAAATGAAACAAGCACTCTGCTTCACTGAAAGGCAAAGAGACTTAAGAATAGCTTCAAGACAGACCTTCAGCTTCGTGGACAAGGCAGTTTTGAGGCCAGGGCTTCAATTATAGGTGAAGATTGAGGCTATGACCCTCCGAAACAAAAAACAATGGATTCAGGAAAAGATAGAAATTAGAAATATGGCTAAAAAAAAGCTAAGTAAGTTTGCCCAGAATATTGGAAATGAAGACCGTAGTGGGAGATAAGATTTTAAAGGTTGCGTAAATCAAATTTGAAATAAAAGTCATCAGGCCCTCCCTGCTGGTCTAATGGTTAAAACTCTGTGTTTCCAAAGCAAGGGGCCTGGTTTCCCTCCCTGGTCAGGGAACTAACATCCCACATTTCATGAGGCCAAAAATAATAATAATTAAAATAAAATAAAAATAGTCACAGAAGCCTTGGTAGTAGCTGTTCCCGTTGGCGGAGTCCATGTTAGCCACCCAGTACTGTGCAGCCTTGCCTCCTGTGTCATTTCCCATCACCTGATTCCCCTGGTAGGCAGGCATGCATGACCCCCTCCCCTTCCCCTTTAGAAGTCTTGAGGAACCTTTGGCTCATAAAGGAAAAGTATGTAGCATGGTTATCTGCTTGCCTTCTACCTAGTCGGTAGAAGAGCAGAACTTTAGATTCAAGACCTCTGTTTTCAAAAGCCCATCCTCTTTCAAATCTATCAGATTTCTATAGTGGAAGCTTGGAGCCTTAGCACTTTTTGCTTATTGCATTGACATTAGTGAAGTGAAAGTCACTCAATCGGGTCTGACTCTTTGCAACCCATGGACTGTAGTCCATGGGATTCTCCAGGCCAGCATACTGGAGTGGGTAGCCTTTCCCTTCTCCAGGGGATCTTCCCAGCCCAGGTCTCCTACACTGCAGACTGATTCTTTACCAGCTGAGCCACAAAGATAACCACAAAAAATGTTTGGACATAAGAGCAAGGTAATACTGGAGTGGGTAGCCTTTCCCTTCTCCAGGGGATCTTCCCAGCCCAGGTCTCCTACACTGCAGACTGATTCTTTACCAGCTGAGCCACAAAGATAACCACAAAAAATGTTTGGACATAAGAGCAAGGTTTTGGCCTCTGTTTTGGGAGATAAATTAGAACTGGAGGAGATGAAGCGAGGTCCTCAAAGTGCTCTGGCGGGATTCCCAAGATTGAGGTAGCAGAACTTGAACTGGGGTGTGGTCTTGGAGATTTCTAAAGGAAGGTGGAAGGCAGCAATACTGTATTGCAAGAATCAATAAGATCTTAGAAATAACTGGATGGGAGGTGGAGAAGCAAGGGAGCTATCCTGAACTGATTGGCTTGACCAGCAATTCTGGTTGTCTACACCCCACAGGAGCAGCTAATGGTGTACGGGGTGGGGGGCGTGTAATACCTCTGGATCTGAACTTCAGTTTTCCTGAAATCTTGTTGTGGGGAGGTAACATTTTTGCAAAAAAGTAAACACATATTTTAGGGGGTGAAATTCAAAATTGCCATACATGTTTAAGAAAAGACAGAGACTACAAAGATATTTCAGACTTAAGCCATGTAAGAGACACCTAAGTTCTTGAGGGAAGGTGTTCACATTTTCCTGTCATTTGGGGAACTGGGTGATGGGGGAGCTTGAAAACATTGTTGTGACCTCAGCTCGAAGGCAGTTCTTATTCCTCCCAACATGATGTTTGCCGACACCCGCTGACGTCCTCACGTGCCTTCGTCCCTGCGCGGGCTCAGGGGTGTTTCTTGCAGTGCTCGTGGCCAGCGAGCTTCTTACTGAAGAGGCCCCTGCCACATAGACAGCTGTCTGTGCTTTCTTTTACTTTGTTAAATTGGAGTGTAATTGCTTTACAATGCTGTTAGTTTCTGCTATACAATGAAAACCAACCGTACGTATTATAGCCCTTCCCTCTCGGATCGTCCCTCCCATCCATCCAACCCTTCCAGGTCATCCCAGAGCACCGAAATGTGCTCCCTGGGCTTATAGCAGGTCCCCACTAGCTACCTGCTTTACACATGGGAGCGTATATATGTCAATCCCAACCTGCCACTTCATCCCACCCTCCCCTTCTTGCCCCCGACCGGGTCCACACATCCGTTCTCCACGTCTGCATCTCTATTCTTGCCCTGGAAATAGGTCCATCTGTACCATTTTTCTAGATTCCACGTATGTGCATTAATAGGCAGTATTTGTTCTTCTCTTTCTGACTTCACTCTGTATGACGGACTCTAGGTCCATCCACATCTCTGCAAATAACCCAATTTCATTCCTCTCTATGACTGAGCTGTATCCCATTGAGTACACAGACCACGTCTTTTCTTTCCATCCTCTGATAAGGGGCGTGTAGGTTGCCTCCATGAGCTGGGTTTGGCAAACAGTGCTGCAGTGAGCGTGGGGGCACACGTGTCATTCTGAATTACAGCCTTACTTTAAGGTCCACCTTAAAACTGCTGGGACTTGAATTCACAAGCTCGTTTGGGAGGCGGTGGGTGAAGAATAAATGTCCATATTGAAAACAAAAAACAAAACAAAACAAACACGAAGCAAGTCCCTGGATTGTGCTTTCCTTTGCATTAATGTGTAAAGTTATTTATTTTTAAAGTTTTTCTTTTCCTCTCTTGGTTCACTTGAACTTTTATTTGACTTTTATTAGTTTTGCGTTTCATACTAGAGTCTCCTGCAGCAAATACTTGAGTGGGTTGCCAGCTAGCAAGGGGCAGAAGTCATTTTCTTCCTTGTAGCGTAGCCCAGTATTTTGACTAATTGGAGGCTGGATTTTAGCCTGTGAGAACCAGAGGAGAATGCCTCTCAGATGAAATTGGCAAATCACATCCCTAGGAAAGAAATAGCAAAAGACAGATTTTTTCCCAAATTCTTATAATCCCAGCTGGCCATTATTTAAATTAGGAAAAAC
The DNA here is from genome assembly GCA_006408675.1 of Madoqua kirkii. Classification (NCBI taxonomy): domain Eukaryota; kingdom Metazoa; phylum Chordata; class Mammalia; order Artiodactyla; family Bovidae; genus Madoqua; species Madoqua kirkii. The sequence continues at coordinate 36,004 of SJYC01136227.1, forward strand.
CTTTTCACCCCTTGTCCACACATTCAAAAGACTGGGTTTACAAAGGAAACATTAAACTTACTGACCATTGAAAAATCAAATGAATGAGCGAATATGAAAATTCTCCCAAAATATCTCTTCGTGCTTACTCTGCTTACTCTGAGGGGGTCCCGACCCATTTGGAGACCTCCTACTTCGTTAATTATAGGGTCACACTGAGGACTGGTCAGTACCGTTGTGGGCAGTTATATTTAGGCCTGTCCTTTCCTGTGAATCGCAGAGATCTTGGTCAACCTGGGTGAGGAGGGTGGGGCGTGGAGGGTTAAAATCCTTATTTCCTCCAGCCTCCAAAGCAATTTCTTCCTGTTTCTTCCTTTTGCCGGGGATGGCCAGGCATCAGTTTCCTGAACCAACACCCTCCTGGACGTATTTAGCACTGGCACGAGCTGCCAGAGCTCCCTGTCCAGGCCCATGTGGGCTGGAGCTTTCCGAGAAAACTCAGCGCAGGGTCTTGGGCTTTGGTGTAGCTCACGGAGGCCGCCTGCGGTGGAAGACTCGGGGAAGGCATGTCCGAGCTGCCCAGTGCCGGGACATGCAGCTGCCCTTCAGCTTGCAGAAGGGCTCTCGGCAGCCGTTGCAATTTGGAAATGAGATTATTTGCAAAGACCCTCCTGCCCCATCTCTCCTCTGAAGGTAGATGTTTCCCCACATTCTCAAGGTTCTCAGATCTCATTCTTTCTCTCTCAACTTCCCGCAAAAGTGAAAAGTATTTTTCAAAAGTAAAGACTGCTTTGTGGGCATTATTTTTTCTTTCTTTCTTCTTTTTTTTTGCTAATTAATCATTGATTTATTTGGCTGCACCAAGTCTTAGCTGTGGCATATGGGATCTGGTCCCCTGACCAGGGATCAAATGTTGAGTCCCCTGCTCTGGGAGTGCAGAGTCATAGCCACTGGACCACCAGGGAGGTCCCGGCATTACTTTTTTCATTTCTCCTTAGATATGAAATAAATTATTTAGTGTGAGACATGTAAATGTCTTTCATCTTGAGTTTGGGCCAATGGGACGATTCTTCGCAAGCAGTTAAGACAGATTTCCTTTCTTCCCATCCTGGGATGGCCCGTGATGGTCTTCCCTCTCACCCCCTTCTTCCTTCCTGTCCGTCTTCCTGTCCCAGGAGCTGTAGTAACCGTTTTTCTTTTTGTGTGCCAGTCAAGAAAAGGAGGCCGGGAGTTTAGAGCCTGAGCGAGGGCTCCCAGGCAGGAGGCGGGACTGCGGTGCCAACCCCGCCTCCTGGGCCCCAGAGTGCCAGGTGTACTCACTGGGCGGCTCAGTTGATTGCAATCTCAATCCGTTGCAGTCTAATAGGTGACGTCATCAATCTAGCATGTTCTCCAGAAGCTCCAGGGGTGCACACGCGCCGTGTGCTTGCGAACAGGCTCTGCGGCCCCTGGGAAAGCCAAGGCACTCCAGTCCTCCTGCGCTCTGCTCCTCGCTGCAATTCGACCTCGGGGGAGAGAGACAAATGACTTCCTGCAGGGCCTTGCGCTCTCCCGATCTCAATTTCTGTTCTGAAGACCCATTGAGTCAAACGTCCTCTTGCACCACACCTCGCTTTTATTCGGTCCGGCTAACTGCCGCTGAAAATGTTTCAACAGCCAACGGCCGGTATTTGTGGCGCGTTGTGGCAGGGATGCGGGAGCCGCGGGGAATCCAAGGAGGAAGAAAACACCTTGGCTTTGGGTGCAGGAGTTCGCAGAGGTCATGTGTGGACTCGGACCAGAGTGTTTGGAGAAACACCTTAGGAAAATTCTGACTCTGATTGTCTTTCCTTTCCGTGGCAGAGCTCAGAGGACGAGTCGAAATGGGTGGAAGAGCTTCTCAAGATGCACACAGCACGGGTTCGGGACATCGAGCATCTCACCAGCCTGGACTTCTTCCGCAAGACCAGCCGCAGCTACCCGGAAATTCTGACCCTAAAGACGTACCTGCAGACGTATGAGAGCGAGATCTAGCCTTCCGGCCCTCTGTGCTGCAGGCTTATCAACTGGTGTATATTTTTATATTGTTTTTGTATTTATTAATTTGAAACCAGGACATTAAAAAAAAAAAGCTAGTATTTTAATCCTGTACCAAATCTGACATCTTAGGCCTGAATGACTCCACTGTTTTCCTCTAATGCTTGATTTAGGTAGTCCTGTGTTTAGCAGAGCTTGTAATAATTACTGCCCCTTGCATTTTTAGTGGAAGCTTCTAAATGGTGCTGCATAGTCCATATTTGCATTGAGGAAATCTCAATCTTCCAATGCACAGTTGCCACATTTAGTCCCGTACTGTATTAAAATACTGATTTTGTAAAGTTGCATTCATTTATTGTTAATTATGACAGACATATTTAAACCATATAGACCAATCTTAAATATAATAAATCACATAGTCAGTTTTTTTTCCTGGTTTTATTCGGCCTTTGTTTCATATAAATTAGAGAGTTTGTTTCTAGTGTATTTCATGCGTGAAAAGGATACATTTCTTGTATTGGGCCCTCTTCCTAGTTGCATATAGTTTACATAGACAAAGGGACGTCCTTAATAGTCCACCCTGGTGGCTTGAATGAGGTAGAGGATGTATTAATACATATCTGTGGGATATCAGGACAGAGGGAGAAGGGAACCATAACTCCTGAATATCCTCTCTCACCTATCTACTTTAAAAAATACTTTGAACGTTGGAGGAACAGGTTCCTTTGATCAAGTTGTTTCAAAGCTTTTATTGGACTTAACTGAAAGTGTACTAAGCATATATCTGTACAAGTATCAACCCAAGAACCAGGAAGGATATAAAGAGAAATAAGACACTGAGATGATATATAGGCATAAAAGTATATTTAACAAATCAAGGTAGAGAATAATAAACGCTAAGTGAACGGTGTTAGGATAACGCAGTATGACAGAGGGTCTGAATGAAAGACAGGGTGGTTTCTGATGGGCCCAACTGTGGCCACGAATGAAAATGAAGCGCAGAGTGAGGAAGTCCTTTAGAGACTTTCTGACCTTCTGAGTGTGTGTGGATGAAGGTGCATCTCACTACCGCCGTATTTCTAACAGTTAATAATCCTCTCTAAAAAACACAATAGCACGTTAAATTTTCCTTTAAAAATAACTTGCTCAAGCGAACTTTCCAGTGGTGCACTGGCTAAGACTCCGTGCTCCCAGTGCAGGGGGCCTGCGCTCGATCCGGTGAGGGCACTAGATCCTCCATGCCCAAACGAGGAGGGAAAACACCACACACCCAGCGCAGGTCGGAGGTCCTGCGCGCCCCAGCCAAGACGGGGGCAGCCAAAGAAACGAAGGTTTAACACATGTGTTTCCTTAAGAAGGAAGTTGTGTTAAGTACATAACAAAAGCAGGACAGGTGGCATATGGACAGTAGGGATATGGGAAAAGTCACGGAAGACATGACCCGGAAGCACACCTACAGGAACGCCCTGGAAGCAGTGCCCTGGTGATGCTGGCGGCAGCTCTGTTACCCAGCAGCCACTACGGGCCATGCACATCTCTGGCCCTTTGTATGCTCAGGACCGATTTTATGGAAAAGGGAAGAGGTGAAGGAGGGGATGGGCAAGGCTGGAATTGGGCTTTGGAGTTTGGGGTAAATAGGGTGGAAGTGAAACCATAGGTAAGTATTACTCAGATCCATTTCCCTGCCTTCACAAATCAAGGTCATCAAAACACTTGCATGTCCTCCCAGGGGCATGTAGCCTAAACAATAAGATGTTTGCCCAGGAGATGTTGTTTCCCAGGAACTTGGAGTCAGCTGTGTCTAATTTGCGGTGAGCTGGTTAAGACTGGCTAGGACCCCCAACCCTCCAACTGGGCATGTGCAAAGCCCACTCTCAGCGACCTTCTGATGTCACGGAGCCGGAAGTTCCCCTTGCAGGGTGTGCTCTGTGCCTCCGGGTGTTGAATGTGCCGAGGCCTGTGGCTTAGTCACACCTGCACAGAGGACGATGGCTATGCACCTTCTTCCATCACCTTTGCCAGTGATCTTCCTGCTCCCCAACCCCAGACCATTCTGCCTCTCCAGGTTTTTATCCCATAAACACCCTGAGCTCCTTGCCTTCTGGGAGATGGCTCTGACATGTCTCTTCACTTTGTTGCCTTTCAAATAAATCATCTCTCTGCTGTAAATCTCGGTGTCTCAGCATTTTAACCTGCTGCCCATCAGGCAAAACATACCTGGTTTGGCAACAGAAGTGTGGTAGAGATGAATTGGGGCATCACTTGCTATTAGTAGCATGGCCCGGTTAATTCATCATCTAGTACATGCCAGTACCTGCACTTGCTGTTGAGGATGAGGCTAGACAAGATAAACATGGTTCCTCACAGAATTTGCACTTAGTGCTGCCAACAAAGGTCCATCCAGTCAGGGCTGTGGGTTTCCTGTGGTCATGTGTGGGTGTGAGAGGTGGGCTGTGAAGAAGATCCAACCAGTGCATTCTGAAGCAGATCAGCCCTGGGATTTCTTTGGAAGGACTGATGCTAAAGCTGAAACTCCAGTACTTTGCCCACCTCATGAGAAGAGTTGACTCATTGGAAAAGGCTCTGATGCTGGGAGGGATTGGGGGCAGGAGGAGAAGGGGATGACAGAGGATGAGATGGCTGGATGGCATCACAGACTCGATGGACGTGAGTCTGAGTGAACTCCGGGAGCTGGTGATGGACAGGGAGGCCTGGCGTGCTGCGATTCATGGGGTCTCGAAGAGTCGGACACGACTGAGCGACTGAACTGCACTGAACTGGGAGAACAAGAGCCATTCAAACCCGCAGGGCTTCGCTGTGATGCGCGCAGTGAGTCAAACAGGTGCTGAGGGCCAAGGGGGTGGGAAGTGAAGCGGCTCAATGACAATGCAGCCAACACTTGAGGATCTGAAGAGCTGCCTCAAGAGCAGAGAAAACGAAGAGGCTGCCCAGGGACTGGGGAATTCTTGACCGAGAAGTACACACCCCGCCGGCCTGGTGCTCTTGCCTGAGAGATCTCTCAACAGAAAAGGCTGATAAGGGATACGGTCCTGCCCCAAGAAGTCGGCCTATAGACTTTGGGAGGGGCCCAAACAGGGAGAAGTCATCAGCCTTCCAGAGTCCTTCTTATTGGAATCCCTGAGCTGGAGAAGGCACTGCCACCCCACTGCAGTGCTCTTCCCTGGAAAATCGCATGGATGGAGGAGCCTGGCAGGCTGCAGTCCATGGCGTCTCGAAGAGTCAGACACGACTGAGTGACTTCACTTTCTCTTTTCACTTTCATGCATTGGAGAAGGAAATGACAACCCACTCCAGTGGAGAATCCCAGGGACGGGGGAGCCTGGTGGGCTGCCGTCTATGGGGTCGCACAGAGTCAGACATGACTGATGCAACTTAGCAGCAGCAAACGGAGAAGTCATCAGCCTTTCAGCGTCCTTCTCGCTGAAATCCATGAGAAGGATGAGCAACGCGCCTGCCGCCAGGAAGGATGCTGAGTCAGGATGATTGGCCCAAGACGACTGGAAGCTCCCCGAGTCCTGTAAAACCCTCGCCTGGGAGCCCAGGGCAGAGCAGCTCTCCACCCAGGTGCCCCTTCCCAGTAAAACCTTTTGCTTGGTCAGCACATGTGTCCTTGGAAACTTCATTTCTGAGCATTAGATAGGAGCCCACTGTCAGGCCCTGGTGGGAGGCCCCCTTCCTGCAACACAAGGACCAGGGTGAGAAAGACTTCGGCATGTGTGAGGGTCTGAAAGAAAACAAGTGTGCCCAGACACGACGGGGGGTTGTCAGGGAACAGGTCAGCAGATCCTCGTGGGGACCATTGAGGGGTCTCAGTGCAAGGAAAGCAAGGAGAAGTCACAGGCCGAGGTATGTCAGGGCTCCATCTAAGATCTCAGTACATTGGCCCGGATATGCGGTCATTATACAGCCTCCTCTCAGTGTCATCCCACAAAATGCAACTGGTACTACAGTCCACCCATTTAGGTGCAATAATTCTGCACTAACACTCCCAACAGCGGCACTGCAACACAGCAGGGCCCGTTCCATTTTCAGAACGGCTTGCTGGCTCTGCGTAGCTAGACTTGCACTTTCCCTCAGACTGAACTCTCCTCAGAATAGACTAAGCCTGAGGCTTTGGGGCTGAGCCGTCAGCAAATTTAGTTGAGTACTGCTCCTCTATTTTTAATCCTTAGGTCAAGTCTTTCTTTCTCATAAATAAACTGCATACCGACCACTGTGTATTTCAAGGGAGCGGTTTTGCCGATAAACACATGTCATTAATTGGGGGGTTATTTATGAAAGGCTCTGAATGGACAGGGACTCTATTAAAATGAGGTCTGGAAGATTATTTTAGTTGGGGGTATTTTTTAATTTTTTTTTTTATTTTGAGGCCTTGGTCCATTCATACTTTCATTGAGCAGGCTGCCAGCTGCTTGCTATGGTGGGCCTGTCTTAGCGGATACGTTCAGAAACGGCCTCTCTAAAACGAGCTCACTGTAAACAGGGTTAACCAGGAAAGCGGCCACAGAGTTTCTCAAGGGCAAAACATTCTGAATTGTTCTTAAGGGAGTTGACTTAAAAAAAAGGATCTCTGCACAAAAGCAGGGTTTGGTGTCCACTGGGTTTGCCCAGATTCCAGCCCGTTCCACCTCGTTTTGGGAAGGGCTGCTGTGGACCGAGGATGTTCCTCCCTCCAGCTGTCTCTCTCTAGCTCTTTGCTGAGTCAGGTTGGGGCCCGCTGTGTGGGTGGGAAGTGGTGAAGGCGACAGGAATTCTCCCATGAGCGGAGGGATTGTCCAGGGCCATGAGGAACAAGATCGAGCTGTTTGAGCTTGGAGGCTGGGTAAGCAGGGGGCCGGGACAGGGTCACCAGGAGCAGCAGGAGCTCCCACCTGGCTTGAATTTCTAGGAAGCATCTGTCCTTGATCCCTCCTGTCCCATCCGTGTCCCCACCCCTGGCAGGACTCTAGTTTCGGATGGAATGTGAAGGTGGACGTGGAGCCCTGGCCCTGGGAAGCTTTGCCATCCGGCTCTTGGGAGCAGGCAAAGCTCCAACCCCTATGCGGGCTCTGGGCTCTGTTCCCACTAATTCCTTCACGGGGTTCTCCTCCTGCCTTTGGGTGGAAACTCAGGTGCTATTAATGTTCAGCTGAACACTTGAGACACTTGGTAGTGTTCTTTATGCAAAAATGCCGAAGAAGTATTTTAGCTTGAAAAGCCTTGAGGCATATTGGGTCGTGCTAGTGCATGCTAAGTGACTTCAGTCGTGTCTGACTCTCCGTGACCCCGTGGACTGTAGCCCACCAGGCTCCTCTGATCACGGGATTCTCCAGGCAAGAATAGTGCAGGGGGTTATCATGCCCTCCTCCAGGGGCTCGTCCCTACCCGGGGTCAGATCCAGGTCTCTTCTGTCTTCTGTGTTGGCAACCGTGCTCTTTGCCACTAGCGCCTCCTGGGAAGCCCACAATGGATCCCACACATGTGTTAAAATATAGAGACCATGTAAAATGCCTTTAGTGACACCAAGAATGAAGACGAGTTCTACCTCACTACGTAAGTTGGCATTTATTAAGCAGCTACTATATGCCAGCCTATGAGCTGCTGATCTTACCTATGTTATGCTTTTCACTATCATAACAGCCCTGAGGTACTACTAAACCCCACATTTTATACCTGAGAAAAAGTAGACCAATTGTTAAAAAATAAGTCAGTCGATGTCTATAGATAAAGAGAAGACAGGCCAGATCTGAGTCCCTCTCCGGTTGCAGGAGCCGGGCTAGGGCTGCACAGCACAGTGGCTTCGGGCAGGAGAGAGGAACACACGGAAAGGACGCTGAGAAGTGAGGATATTCAGAGCAGAGAGACACCCCAAGAATCAGTCAAATGGCTTTCAGGGAGAAAACGATATGAGACAGTTCTAGCGACACTTGCAAAACTACACCTTCCGAGGGATTCACTGTCAGGGAGTGGAGATTAGCTTCCTGAAGCGTCTCGAGCTAGGTTTGGAACTGGATGTGGAGATGGAGATTTAGGCTGCTCAGGCTGAGTTCAGGTGACAAGGGAGCTTGCTGAAAGGATTTAGGCTTCATGCTGATGGCTCCTGAAGTCCACTGAGAGAAATACAATGGGGACTGTGACTGAGGAAGCTCCGTCTTCTTTCAGTTCACAGCACAATTTGGAGACGTATCCAGGATAGCACGTTACTGTTACTGGATATAAGGATGGAGGCTGAGACCATTTCGCCAGTTTCGGGGATGGGTTAGGTCGCGCCCCTGTGCTGTACGGCACGCGCCCAGCAGCCATCCAGCTTATTCTTATCAACAGTGCGTGTGTGTCAGTCCAGGTCTCTCAGGACACCCTGCTCACCCGGGTCCCCTTGGTATCCACACTTGTTCTCTATGTCTGTGTCTCTAGTTCTGCTTTGCAAATAAGGTCATTTATACCATTACTCTAGATTTCACATATATGCTTTAATACACGATATTTGTTTTTCTCTTTCTGACTTAAGTCACTCTGTATAATGTTCTCTGGGCCCAAAATGCAGGGCAGTCCAAAAGGGAGTCCCCAAAAGGGAGCGAGGTCCAAATGTGTATGTGTGACTGACTCATTCTGCCATGCGGTAGAAGCTGACACCGGAGAAGGCAATGGCACCCCACCAGCGCTCTCGTCTGGAAATTGCATGGATGGAGGAGCCTGGTGGGCCCCAGTCCATGAGGTCGCAAAGGGTCAGACACGACTGAAGCGACTTAGCAGCAGCAGCAGTAAGTTCAGTTCAGTTCAGTCGCTCAGTCGTGTCTGACTCTGTGCGACCCCATGAATCGCAGCACGCCA